>JAHKKF010480964.1:0-14189 GCA_019740295.1 Labeo calbasu | reverse complement strand
ATAATTATTTTTTTTATTTTTTGCCCATATTATTGCCAAATCATCGTACTTTTTTCAACTTGTACTTCTTTCTGGAACTGATTGACCACAAACCTTATTGATCTGAGCTTATGCACCACAGTTTTTGCCAAAATGATCCACAAATCATGCTTTTTTAACTCAAAAATGTAAGTGCGTGAGCTCAGATCAATGAGGCCAATGATCAGTCAGTTCTGAAAAGAAATACAAAACCTGTGCTTACTGAAAGAAAATACATTGATAAAAAGATTGAATGCACGATTTGGTGATCATATAGCATAATGGTTTCTAAGTCATTTTAAAAAGGCTACTCAACAGCAAATTCGGATTTTCAGCACAGCACAAAGGTTAAACACAAAGGTTTTTCATTTAGAGCTACTATGTATGCATGCTTCTAATAGTTGATTAAAGATGTCTTCAGGAATTTGTGGCTCCCTGTAGGGTGCTAGTTAGTGACCTCCTTTGGGAGATTATTGAGTCCTGAACAATTCATCATTTTGGCGCTTTCCAACTTCAGTTCAATTAGAGACCAAAGGCAATTCAAAGATTCCCATCTCCAAACTTTCCTCTTCTCCACCGCCGTAGTGTGGTTGAGCTGCGCTTTCGGTTTTGAAGCGCGGTCAGTTTTCTGACATGTGGAATTAAGTTTCCTTGAGCTTCATTAAAAAAAAAAAACCTAAAATGATCTGAGGCCTAGTAAACTTTTTGAAGGAAATGGAGGCCGTGGTTTTGGGCATGAGATGCATCACATCAGGAACGTTCCAAGGTTTGTTTACTTCATCGCTTTATATGACAACACGTCTAATCGACACAATCTCAAGTTGGGCTAAAACTCGAAGAGAAATTTTGAAGAAGGCCCTCTAGGGAAGACTTTCCGTATACGTTCAGAGGTATTGATAATGGCAGTTCCATCAGGTGCGCGAGAAACATTGTTGACGGTTCAAATGTACTTGGTTTTCTTTTTTTTTAACGCATTCGCTAATTATTGCTTTTATCAAAAAGCAGGCTTAATTTCTGAACAGTTTTATTTTGTGCTCAGTAATACAGCCAATTTGTAGCGTGCCCGGTGACATTCGTTAGGAACAGAAAAGCAGCAGTCAGAACTTCTTAAGACATCAGATAGGAGCAGAGGAGTGTTCGCTTAAAACTATTGTTTCTAATGACTCTCAATAGCGAAGCAATTAAAAATCTCGCGTCGGCAAGAGACTAATGAGAAAGCGTAATTACGCTGTAATACGTAACAAAGTCGTTCAGGATTCCTCCAAAAAAGTTGAGCTCTTTAATACACAAACTTCTTCAGTAATTACTGATCTGTTTTAACACATTTAGCAGGAGTGTGTTGAGTTAATGAATTGCTTGGAAAGCATCTGAAGACAGACTTAATTGCAAAGCTGACAGTTCTCGCAGCATCATTATGCCGCAGTCCCAGTTGAATAGCATTCTGCAGCTAGATAAACAATTTTCATGGCAGCTTCTATGCTGCTACTTTCTGGCCAGCCATTGATACCACTGTTTATTCTTTCAGATACATGGAGCGTGGCAAGCATGAAAATGCGGCATTACGGCAGGAATCCTTTATTTTCATCTCATTAATAAAACCTGAGCAGAATGCAAAATAGCAATTTGGGACTGTATAATGCACAACACTAATCCCAAACCTCAAGTCCAAATATGACAGGAAGCAACGTAGAAGTGTTCAATGCTCAGATGTGCAAGAGCGTGTAGATTAAGACGGTGAAGTGTGTATTTTGTTCTGATGTTAAAACGCTTGCTTCCATCTCAGTGTATGACAGAAGAGGGACTCTTTTATCAAAAGATAAAAACATTGACCTGTTAGAGTCAGCCAGAATGCAGGGCTAACTTACCCACACTTACAGTTGACAAAACCGTTCAACATTGTACTGCTCGATTCATAGAAGGGCAACTGTTATTAACTGTTTATTAACATATAGTTAATAAAATGAAGCCATGCATGTTGTAGTGCTAGTGCATAAAAGGAAACGATCCACCCACATGCCTCTGATCAGCTGCGATCTGCGTCTCAGGCCGATGACGACACGTTCTCGCTCCCAGCTTGTCACATATCGATGCTTGGTCAGGACCCCTTGGCGTCACTTTTGGATGTGCAGGGTCCTCTATTGCTTCTAGTTGCTTGCATTATGCGTCGCATTTAATGGTTTGCATGCATTTGCAAAAGCATTTTATATAAATGTTTACTTTTGGAGAACCTAACCCCACCCCTACCCTAAACTTACACACT
Source organism: Labeo calbasu (assembly GCA_019740295.1). NCBI lineage: Eukaryota > Metazoa > Chordata > Actinopteri > Cypriniformes > Cyprinidae > Labeo > Labeo calbasu. Next base: position 11,911 of record JAHKKF010480964.1, on the reverse strand, counting down.
TCTGAACAATCTAAAACACGCAACAGGCAAATAAAACACAGTGACAGGTATTTATTGCAAAAACTGACCATAAAAAGCAGTATAAAAGTACTACAAACAAGTCACATTGCATTCCAAGTCTTTATTTACTTTTTGTTCTTTATTTTTGTTAGCAAAACTTTTTTTTTTCTTTATTCTCTTTTGCAATTATTTATTTTTGTCTGCAAAAAGCAGTATTGCAAGCTCACACTTGACTGAAATATAAAATAAAACAGCATTGCAAAAAACATAAATAAATTAAAATAAGTAGCCTTGGCCATGGAAAATGCTGCAAAATCATTGCTTTTTCTCTGTTGCGTTAATATTTTGCGTTTCTTTATTTTAAAGTTTTTTTTTCTCGCAATACTTATTTTTTTCTTTTGCAATTCATTATTTTTGTTTGCAAAAATTCTCTTTTTTGTCTTGCAGTTCTTTATTTTCATTTGCAATTATTTATTTTTGTTTGCAGTAAGCATATTTATTTTTTCTCAATACTGTCATTTTCTTTTGCAGGTGTATGTGGCATTGTTTTGACTCCATAGTTATCGGCCCACGTGGTCCAACCTAGTTATAGTTATTGGTAAAATCCACTGTCGGTCGATCTCTACTCTGAATACAACAGTTCATTTGAGAGTGAATGACCACATGCTGTATTTTATTCTGGTCATAAGCCGTCATATCACTTCAGAAGACTTTTACATCATCTTTCATATTTGCAGCTTGAAACTGATGGAGCTTTTGTCTTTGCATTGTATGAACAAAAACAGCTTATTTGTTTGTCTGCATAAAAAAGCACAATATATACATAAGAGGATCATTTGTATTCTCTGCTTCAGCTGCAAACTGCTGCAGTTTACACGACAGCATCTGTACAGTGAAACAAGAAGCACATTCATAATAGTATATGCGTGCCTGCGTGTCTGCGTGTGTGCTTCTGTGAACTCAAGTCAAGAGAGCAAAAGGCAGGAAGGGAACACCTGGCCCACAATGCCCTTCACTGAGCAGCACTGAGCACTTCCTGTGTAGGTCGGCCTCTTTCATGTGTCTGCTGTGCATGTTTAGCAAGCTGCCAACATTTCCTACCTCAGCCACAGATGAACTCTGAACCCTGACCGCTACAATGAGGTCAGAGGTCACGCTCTACGCCCTTAACACCACGTGACCTCATAACATTTCAGAGAACACTGATTTCAGACTGCTGTGAGATTGATATTTCTTTTCATAATAAACTGATTAAACTGATTATAAAGTGTTTTAATATTAATATACCAAACAGCTTGAAATGCCAAAATGTGATTGTTACCTAAATTTGTATTGATAATAATACAAGCAGTAAAACAGATGCAGAAAATATACAAACATACAGATGCTATATATATATATATATATATACAGATGCTGCATAAAAATGATACGTACAGTACAAAGACAAAACAGCATACACATGTACAGTAGCTTGTTTATGCCATGGAATTTAAAAAATAAAATAAAATAAAAAGAGTAATTGCAACATATTATCTCACAATTCAGACTTCCTTGCAGTTTAGAATTGTAAGATGAACTGTATTGCCAGTTTATTTATTTATTTTTATTCTTTGGGAGAAATGGACTTCCATGCAATTATTAATATTTTTTTATTTTTCCCCAATGTGCAATAAAATAAAGGTAATCGGGACTTTTTGCGACAATTCAGACTTTTTTTTCCCTCAGATTTGTGCGTTAAACTTTTTTCAACTATGTGTTTATCTCTTGCTATTCTAACAAAGGGGAAAATTGCAGTTAGTTATTTATTTATTGTTTTATTTAGAGGAAGTAAGCTTCTATAAACATGACACTAGGGCTGCACAATTAATCGAATTTCTAATCGTGATTACAATTACAGATGCCACAAAATAAAAGAAAATGTAACACAAAACACCCTAATGAGCATTACTGATAACACAGTAATCAAAATATGAACCTGTGTGATGTGTCACACTTTTGGGAATAACAAATAAACAGGTTTTTGATGCAGCAGCTTTACAAAATAACAGTGTTTTACAATGTGGAATATGATTTGAAGGCCTATTTTTGCGGTTTATGTCCTGCCAAAAGAATTCCTTTTTTGTGTTTTTTCATTTTTAGATGAACTATTTCTTTAAACGATTTCCTTTGCAGTTGAATCATTATTCCTGCCATTGCTTTACTAAAGAGACATTATTGCTGCATATGATGCCATCATGCAGATGAACGCTAGAAGCGCTTGTTCCTATCCCATGTTCCTGTCCCACGGCTGACCTCCTCAGTGAACGGGTTCAGCGTGAACATGCATTGGGTCTGCGGTGACCCGTCTCCCGCGTCCCGTCGTTTGTCGCGTCGTTCCTCTCCGACGGCATCACATTCCATGACAGCGCGGCTCTCCAGCCTCAGCCAGCTAGCAAATAGTTGGAGAGATAAAGCGGGACAGTTGCGGGTCAGCGGATCAGCCGTAGCGCTAAGATGATTGTTCTGCCAGCCTTCTGTTGGAGCTGATGTGGCTGGAGCGCGAGGCCTGGGCCAAAGCTGCTTTGCTAGAGGCGGCTCTGGCTCCGAACGCCTCTATTGTCTCTGGGCTCGTCCCCCACTAGCCCCGCGCCTGCCTGGGACGAGGGAAGCCTGATGGCTGATGGAGAAGCCAGCCAAACCCGCAGCCTGCCCGCGTCTACGATTGTTCAGGCCTGGTCTTTGGCAGCGGCGCCTGCACTGCAACATTTCGACACAACAGTGAGGAATTCTCCGTGTTAAAGAGGACGTGTTTGGGGGGCATCTCTCCTGGATCCTCCTCACGCGGCTGACAGGGGATTTGCGCTTGTTGTCGGCAAACTGTTTCGGTTGATGTTTGGTGCGCTGATAACCTTGATGTGTTTTCCTTTTTATAGTGGATGAACAATATGTTTTGTGCATTTACGCATTTGGCAGATGCTTGGATCCACTTAAAGTGCATGCAGGTGAGGTCTGTGTTTTACCTGTGCATGCATTCAGTGCCATGATCTTGGCTTTGCTAGAACCACAATGCTTTGCCACCGCAGGCACATTCAGGTTGATTTGTATACCGCTTTTCACCATTTCACACATATTGTTTCAAAGCAGCTTTACAACAAAAGTTGTTCCAGTGTTACAATTAGGAAATATTGTGTTATCAGCCAGAGATGAGTGTGACAAAGCAATGTCCATAATATAATCCATGTCATGTGGTTATGTATTTAATTAAGCATACTGTACAGATAATAGACAGTTACAATTACAGCTTGTATTCATAATGAGTACAATATAAGGATATTATTTGACAGTTTTGTGTGTTAAACCAACGTTTGCATAATCTGAAGTCTTCGCAAGCGTTGGTGTTTCATTATCGTGCAAACAGTAAGAGAGAGACGCATTAATATTATATGCATTATATTACCTAAATGCTGAAGTCCCTGCTGCTACATGCTGTAAGCTTTCCTTATACAGTATTGGCTTGTGGTTTGGTCTGCTTCTTTGCACTCAGAATAATAGTTTATATAAATGAGATTACCTTGTATTTAAAAATGAGGCATCTAGGAGCACGTATGAAAAAATCTTTCATTACTCAGCATACATGGTCCTTAACACTGGACACACAGATGCATAGCTTTCTCGTCCAGTTTTGGTTAGAATATAGCCTTAATGAGCACTCGAACGGGTGTACTGTACCTAATAGAGTGGCTGGTGAGTGTGCATGTACAAATATTGAACAAAACAAATACAATGTATATGTAAACGTATATAAATGCCAGAAAATATTGATTTCACTCCTGAACAATCACTATAATACAGTAAATACACACACGCACACACACACACACACACAAACTAATAATAAACAAACAAAGAAGAAGAAGGAAGAAGAAGAAGAAAAACAGCTGCAATGCTGCAATGCAATGCCCCCCCTTTGGCAATGGCACCAAGTTTCTGTTATTTGGTGCCAATTAAACCTGTAGATAATCAACCAGTTTTAAAAATTGAAAGAATGAAAGAAAAAAGATTTTAGCATTTGGCCACTATTTAAGCCCGTTGCCGCCACTGAATTAAAAAAAAAAAAAAAAAAGGTAAGTGCAATTTTTAATCTCACAATTCTGACTTTTTCTCGCAATTTTGAGTTTACATCTTACAAATCTTTTTTTTTTTTTTTTTGCACAGAATTGTGATATATAAACTCACAATTGCGGGTTATAAAGTCAGAATTCAGGGATATAAACTCAAAGTGCATATAAATAAAATCAAACTTGCGAGATATATTTAGCAATTTGACTTTTTTTCTCGCAATTGTGAGTTTACATCTCGCAATTCTGACTTTTTTCTCAAAATTGTAAGATATAAACTCACAATTGCAAGTTATAAAGTCAGAATCACAGGATATAAACTCACAATATATACTATAAAATAATAATACAATATCATAATACAATATATTTGAAAAGGGAGAAAAAAAATTGGCTAAAGATGGATTCAAACCTGGGTTGATCACATCGAAAATACCACCGCATGTCCTTTATCATATGCGCCACTGGAGCTGAATAAATAGCCTCTGCCAACAAGACAGGCTGTTTGCACTTAGTGTGACTAGACACTCTGAAAAAGGTTTGGCAAAAGGCAGAATTGAACTCGGGTCGATCGCGTCGAAAAGACTACGGCACGCACTTTACCAGCTGTCTGACTTTTGTAGTGTTGACTACCGTAATCGCACATTGGTGGGCGGAGCTGGTGTAAATAGCCTCTGCCAACAAGGTGGGTTATTTGAATTTAGTGTAAATAGACACTTCGTTATATTATTTACTGTTTATTTTATCATTTTCTGTTGTGGAGCATCTTACTTGACAAAAAGTTAAATTCTGTGAAAATTAATTGTTATATTTTGATCTTATTAGAATAAAAAATGTAAAACTTTGAATTAATTAATTTCATTAGACAACACTTTTGATAGTAAATATGTAAAATATAAAACTGAATCAAACTTAAAATGAAATGAAGTAGCTAAATGAAATAGTAGCTATTTTCAAGGACAAACATGCGAAAAGCATTTGCTTCCCCACAAACGGTGAATGAATGTGGTGATTAAAAATCGACAACGTATGAAATGGGAAAGTACGTGGTGATAATATTGGCCCAGCCCTGGCGCGCTCTATTGTTGGGTCAGCGTTATTCCACAGACCGCGCGTTTAGATAAACCCCTCCCTCCCCCTTTGTCAGGAAGCGATATGATTGGGGGCCCCGGGTAGTTAACCCTTTCAAACAGGCCGAGTGCGAACACACCCCCGTCGCCTCCCCCTGGCTCGGGCGCTCACGGCGGCACAAAGGGGTTTCGATTGCCCAAATATTAGGCCGCCTGCGCTCGGAGAAGCCTCATTTAGGGCTCTCTCTGGCTCATCTGCTCGCGCTCTCCCCGGTAATTAGCCGAGTCGCGGCAGTCACCTCATGCGGCTCCAGCCTGAGAGAGACACTTGACACGGCAGACATCAGAGGGATTTGGAGGAGCCTCTCACAGCGGCCCGACGCTTCTTAATTAACCACTTAGGTATCGGTGCGCTCGCCGCCTTCCAAACGCCGGGCCGAGGGAGGGGGCTCTCGGGCGCCCGTCTAAACGCCAGGGGAAGCGCACTATCAAAAGATCTTGTAAATGAAGGCTTGTGTAAATTATTTTTAATGATTCCCTCCTGGCACGTCATTATGTGTGTAGACGCGCGCAGGAGCTTCAGAGACGCCTCATCCTCGGCGAGGTCAGCCGCGCAACCGCTGTAACTAGCTGCCGCCTGTAAATGGCTTATTAATTAGTACTGTGGTTTTACATCGCTGTGAGCTCTGATGTATGGAGATGGAATTGTAATTGTGTGGGATCGGAAACGATAACCCATCTCTGGGCTACTTATGCAAATTGGCATATTAGAAAATCATTACCTATCCAAACACCGCGGCACAATGTGCATTACAATGATGGATTTTATGATAATTGCGGTTTAATTTCTTCTGTCTGGAGTTTGGAAAATAATTTGGCCGTTTGGAGCGCGATTAATTCCGTATTAGTCGGCGCTCGGCGGAGGGTCTGTAATGAATCCGCTCGTGGAGGTTACGACGGTTTTGGGAAACGGGAGATGGACTTGTTGAGTCCTATTGAGAATGGACAATGAGGCGTACGCTGGTGTTCCTCCGTGAGCTGGACTTCTGCTGATGCTGTGAAATAGCCTGCGGTGAAGTGATCATGAGTTATGAGAGCACATGCAGCTCTCTGCTCAAATACAGCTGCTTTAGCCTCCATTTGTGACTAAAAGTCATTCATGCAGCGGTTTGGGGGACGCAAGGTCAAATATATGAATAAGGATGCATCAAATGTACGTTTTTTTCAAATTCAGAGTATCGATCTGATAAAAGGTGTTTTTTTTTTTTTGCATTGTCATTTGTGATATACAGCCTTATGTGTGAAGAAGCAAATCGCTTCATTTTAATATAGAGAAAACAGAAAAAAAAAATACTAAAATAAGATTAAAGGTAATGAATAAATAAATAAACAAAACAAAAATATATCAGATACAAATAACCCATCAAAAATGTTTTAAATAAAATAAAAAATGACTAAATAAATATGGTAAATCATAAAAAAAAAACTGCTAAAATCCTTAAAATCATAAAATGTCAAATATAATAAATCAATATATTATTAAAATAAAAACTGTCAAAATAAAACTCTTACTAGCAAAGATGAGTATTTTATTTGTTGAATGTCTGTGACCTTGAATTGCAAGGTCAAATTTGATAATTTAATAAGAATTCATCAAATTAGCTTACTTTACCCTTTCAAATTCGGGGTATTGATCTGATAATAGTTCAAATTATAATTATAATAATTATTATTATTAGTAGTAGTAGTAAAATAATTATTATTAAAATAATAATGATATAGTGAAATTTTTTCTAAAAAGTCATTATTTACTCAGCTTCATAATGTTTTGTATATGATGTTACGTTCTCAGTTTAACAAAAGTGAAATAGAAAGAATGAAGCATTGCAAATAAATAAATACATGCATATATATATATATATATATATATATATATATATACACACAAACGATACAAAGAAAAAAAACAACAAATGCAACTTGACAAGGCTTTTGAAGCAATATAATAAAGTAATTATTCATTTGCAAATCAGATCATTCATGCAGATCATTATGCAGCTCTTAAATCTAATATGGCACAGCTTTGACCTCATGATGTCTCAAGACAGCGACCAATGAGGTTTGATGTTATTGACAATTTGATTTGAGAGCTGCATAATGACTTGAGGAACTCAAGTTCACTCAAGTCTTCTGAGGTAATATTATATTATATATTAAAATTATGATTTTGTAATTTGTGTCATTTGGATCGTTTTATGTGTTTTGTTCTTTCCTGAAACTTGATTGTTACAAATTCGGTGTTGGATCAGTGGATCCTTAAACATAGACAAACTACATCAATGCATCTTTAGACTGCAGTATGCATTTTTGATTTGAAACAACTGCTGATTTGTTACAAAGAGGAGATCACATCACACCATTTCACAGATCAAGCCTTTCACTGTTAATAGATATCAAAATGTGTCATTAACTTGGAAAAGTTTGTCGCTTGTCTCGGCAGCATCAACGCAGATTTGCGTGGATGTAATTAGCTTCCAGCCCGCGCTCTCACTGGCGCTTTGTAGTGCGAGTCTTCCGAGAATCATTACCAACTTTATATTCATGTGGAGAACAAATGGAACAGCTACCCGCCGTAACCTTGATGAATTTCACCCCAGGCTAGAAGAGGATCATGAAAAAGTCTCGCGTTCGACAGGTTGAAAGACAAGACGTTCGGTCCGACACCTTTGAAACGGCGCCGTCCCGGATCAAACGTGATGCGGCTCCTGCGCGAACCGCAGACGCTCCTGCCACGCCACTTCACGGTGGGCATCCTCAAAAGATCGCAAACCAACGCTTGATACGCCAAAGCAGAAGAAGGGCAGAACAGGGCTGTGTTTTTGTTCATGCCAAGGGCAATTTGTCCAGTCAGTGTTCAGCCGCTCCTCCAGAGTGCAGTAGGCACGCTACACAACTGCACGACTTCTGCGTGTGGGATTTCGGCACTAACCTGCGTCTTATTCAATAACACAGTGCGTTTGAGCTGAAAAAGCACTGTAATGTATTCAAACTAATTAATATGCAAACACGCTTTTGGAGATTCTGGAAATTAGGATGTTTATTTAATCAGTCCTATTTGCCTGTAACAATTAATGATGCACTTAATGTAGAAACAGTTTTCACTTAGAAATTGTTTGTAAATTTCACAATTGAAGAAACAATTCACCCCAAAATGAACATTTTCTAAACGTTTCCTCACTCTCAAACCGTCCAAGATTAGGATGAGTTTGTTTGTTCATCAGATTTGTAGAAATGTGTCATTCCATCACTGTCTCACCAACGGATCCTCTGCAGTGAATGGGTGCCATCAGAACGAGAGTCCAAACAGCTGATAGAAACGTCACAATAATCCACAAGTAATCCACACCACTCCAGTCCATCAGTTCACATCTTGAGAAGACAAAGTTGAAACAAATCCAGCATTACGACATTTGTAACACTTCCTCCAGTGAAAAAGTGGTCTGGTCTGAATCAGGAGAGAAATCTGCACAGATCAAGCAGTGTTTACAAGCCAAAACAGCTCTAAAAAAAAAATATGTGGCTGGATTTTGATGTGAGAGACAACAGGAGATGGACACTTTCACTGGAGGAAGCGTTATTATGGAATACGGACTCATATTTTAGTTAAAAACGTGTTGATGGATTTGTTTCAGCTTTTGTCTAATCAAGAAGTGAACTGATGGACTGGAGTGGTGTGGATTACTTGTGAATTATTGTGATGTTTCTATCAGCTGTTTGTCTGATGGCACCCATTCAGAGGATCCTTTGGTAAGAATTGATTTTTGGGTGAACTGTTGAAATGAAAAGTAACACATTAAATTAAACATGAAATTTTGAAAAATAAAGACTGAAATAGCATTGTCTTTGTAAAACGTCCTTCAATAATCTTTAATTACAACTATATATATATATATATATATATATATATACTGTATATATATATAGTGTACATTTGCTAATTTACTATTAATCATGCAAGCAGTTACTCATCAAAAACTAAGAAAAAAACATAGCAACCTTGTTTTTTTTTTTTTTCAGCATTTTACGGAGTCTCATTTTGTCTCCAGTGAATCAGATGCTAAATCAGTGCAGAAAGCGCATTCAAATAAACAGTGCTTGTCAGTTTTGTTTTACTGTCTGAAATGTTGATTTCTGAGTGGTAACCAGTGTTGGGGAAGGTTACTTTTAAAAGTAATGCATTACAATATTGTGTTACTCCGAAAAAAGTAGGTAATTACGTTGGAGAGTAATGGGTTATGGTATTGTTGTATTACTTTTTAAAAGTAACTCAGATATTTTTAAAGCAACTCAGATATTTTGTAAATTAAAAGGTAATGCATTACTTTAGTAGTTACTTGGAAAAAAAGTAATCCGATTACGTTACTTTTAATGCGCTGCCCCCAACACTGCTGATAACAAACGATCAATGTTTTATTTGCATGCTTGGACTGACCCTAATACATCATATTCCTGTCATAATTTTATGCGTTGCCTAAGCGTATTACAAGGCCTGGCGTAAGTTATTAAGCAGCTGCTCCTGTGCCCGGCTGAAGAGGTCATTGTGTGTTTTTTCTTGGACTTGCTCTGCTCTCTGAAAATCACACTGTTGCTCACTCACAGCCAAGCATAATACAAACCGTATGTCCCGAGAAGCTATCAGTTGCATTAAGCATGTCTGACTGTTTTAACAGGCTTCACCCCCATGAAACAAACACACACACACAGTCTTACACCCTGGTTCAGCACTTGCTGTTGTCATGCCCAGCGGATGAGACGTTTCATAGTTTTCTGCTATTTTTTTTACGCTCTGCGTGACACATTACAGATTTCATCTGAAGCAAACAGTTGGCAAATATATGATGAATGTGTAGACAGCTGCTGGTCACAAATACCTGGGGATCAACAATAAACATGTTTATCTCGATTCCTGTTTTAATGCCTGTCAGGCTGCGGGGCGATCCGTGCCAGAGTGGGGGGAACAAAAGAAGAGCGCGTGCGATTACGTGTACGGCATTTATTAATGCTAACGACGGGAGTTTCAAAACGAGAACGTGCAATTTCTCTGATCAGAATGTCGTCACGTTTTGTTTGCGTGTCGTCAGAAGAGCTACGGCTCCGCTTTGTCAGAGCGAGTTTGACCTTCCGAGGACAGTTCGATGGAGATGGTGCAGGAAGACTTACACGCTCCCCCCGCCCCCTCAGCCCCGTGCTGACGGACGCACACCGCAGCCGCTGTTTTTTCAGGGGAAGCTCTGTTTATTCTACAGGTAACGATCCAAATCCGACAGACGTCGGGCCCTCAGGAGGTGAGGTGCTCACTCACTTTTGTCATTTCATCTCCTCTGTGAAATCCATTAGGTCAGACGCTCGGCTTTCTCTGCGCGCGTGTTCTGTGTTCGCTGCAGATTTTGAGCGATGGCATTTCCCACCGGTTGCGAAAGGAAACGTGGCCACGACGAGATTTGCATGCCTGCTCTAATGTCTCTGTCAGGGAATTTGATGAGACTCTTAACAGCGTGATTGGAGCAGTGTTGCTCGTTTGCTTTTCTTCCGAGTTTCGTTTTTAATTTTGCAAAACATCATTATTAATATTTTGGAGAAGAAGGGAAATGGTCTGGGAAATGCTAGCAAGGAAAGGCAGATTTGAAATACCATACAAGCTCAGTATGTCATTCATTCATTTGTTTATGATAGCAGCAATGGAGAAAAGACATGTTGCAAGCTGTATTTGAACTCACATGGCCCACATAAGCAGCATAGCTCAGTATGTCAGAGCACACTTTTTTTTTTTTTTTTTTACCTTTCTTGATTCTGACAGTACAGAAAGGAAAATGAAATTATTTGGGTTATCTTTTTTTTTTTCCTTAAATTCTCATTATTTTGCCACTTTGTTATTATGTATAGTGAAAAGAGGAAATGTTGCCAGCCGGATTTGAACTCAGACTCCCCACATGAGCAGCAAAACTCAATATGTCAGAGCACACATTTTACATTTATTGTTGGCCTGTTTTTATTTATTTATATATATATATATATATATAATTTTTTTTTTTGTTTTTTTTTGGAGGCCTTTTGTTTCCTGATCATGAAAAAGAAAAGTGGATTTAGGTTTAGTTGCAAGCTAAATTTAAACTTAAATTGACCACATGAGCACTGAAGCTCAGTATACCACAGCATGAAAAATTATGATTTTATTTTATTTTATTCATTTATTTTTGCTTCTTTGATTGAGAGTGAAGAGATGGATTTGAACTTGCATCACCCACATGAGCAACAAAACTTAATATGTCAGACATTTAACATTTTCTTTAACGTTTCCCTACAAATAAGGGTTTTACATTTTGTGCCTTTTCCCTACTTTGATTGATTGCTACTAATAGTGACAGTGAACAGATGAAATGTATCACCCACATGAGCAACATAGCTCAATATGTCAGCGCACACAATTTAATTCAATTCAATTCAATTCAAATTTATTTGTATAGCGCTTTTCACGATACATATCGTTGCAAAGCAGCTTTACACCAAATTGACATTTTTACAATATATGTAGTAGTAGCTTGATGTACATATGGCAGAGATGTGTATATGGCATATGGCAGAATTTACATGTGATTTCTGGCCTTTTTTCTTCATTTTTTGGCGTTTATCATGATAGTAGAGAAAAGGAAGGATGTTATTTAGGCAGTGAAATCAGGAAGT
>JAHKKF010480958.1:0-15130 GCA_019740295.1 Labeo calbasu | reverse complement strand
GAATAACAGATAAGATGATAGAATGATGGACGGATGGATGGATGGATGGAACAACAGATAAAATGACAGAATGATGGATGGATGGCATGTCAGATAAAATGATGGATAAATGGATGAATGGACGGATGAATGGAATGACAGATAAAACAATGGATAAATGGATGGATGGATGGATGGAATAACAGATAACAGAATGATGGATGGATGGATGGATGGATGGATGGATGAATGAATGAACGGGCAGACGGAATGACAAAATTATGGATAAATATATGGATGCACGTAATGACAGCTAAAATGATCGGTGGATCGATGGAATGACACAAAATGACAGATTGATGGATGGATGGATAAAAGAAAGATAGATAGATAGATAGATAGATAGATAGATAGATAGATAGATAGATAGATAGATAGACAGATAGATAGATAGACAGCAGCTATTATGAGCACTGAATGTTTAGCATTGCTCATATTCAGCTGTAATCTGATCTGATCTGATCTAATACTGTATGAAGTATTTCCCATTAAAAGCTGTCAGATATATCCTGGATCTGTCTTGAATTGGTTGAAGTTATTTAATGATGGATGTATGCTTCATAGAAGAACTTTTATGAATTCAGTATATCAGTGTATAACAGCATCTGAGTGATTCTAAACGATGAAATAAAGCCGTGTATGTGTTACGAGCAGCTGATGTGTAAGTACTCTCTGGCTGTACTGGACCTCACTCTGGTTTAATTAGGTCGTGTAATGGTCAGCCTCAGGGCAGGACCGATAAAAGAGTCCCGGGACAGCTCAGTGTATGGGACGCTATTCACAGCTCTCTGCTCTCTCAGATGCATGGTATTTCAAAAGCACTTCAAAAGAATTAAACAGAATTTTACCACTATTTCTTTTAGTTTATAACCTTTACTATATAATATTAATATGTACCTTCTCTTGAAAACCTGACATGCATTTCAAAAGCCTCCCTCATAAATACATAAGCAGTCATTTAGGAGATGATTTCATTAAAAGCACCGTAACAGAGTCAGTCTTTCTGGAGTAACCTGAGGTTAAGTGTCTCACTCAAAGGCTCAATTCTGGCCCAAACCAGCAACATTTCCGGTTTAACAACCACAAAACCATTTGTAAACAACTGAAAACTCTTGGTTCAAACCCCATCAGCACTAACATACATGTCACAAACTACATCCCAGTGGAACGTATACAGTAGAAGATCACTGGATGAGGTCACAGCTGGCAGATATGGAGCAAACTAGTTCATGCTCTGTTAGTTTAAATCATGCTCTTGTGTGGAGTAAATATACTGCTTGTTAACACACACATACAGTACATTATGCTACAATTTCAAGTGCTTCCTTATCTTTTACTGTGGTCAAGATTGTGATCCAATTAACTAACACACAAGAGGTTTAAATCTGGTCTGTTAGTATGGAATTAAGAGTACAAAAAGAGTGGGAAGAAGCCCTGTTCATCTCATCTGCTCTCACAAGTCCCTAAAGGAAAGAATCTCCCAAACATTCCAGTACTGTTTTCCCAAATCTGTCATCGCTGACTGACTACACCTCCACATTCTGTCTGATCGTGTCGTCGCGCAAGCGGCTGCCACTCCGAGGCCTCGTTAAATCTCCTATCAGTCACTTCACAGGATCAAGAGATTACGCATCACAGCCAGTGTCATCTTCGTCAAGACCGCGGATCAGCACGCTGTCAAATCCACGCGCAGGTACCACACGCAATCAGAATTCCGGGCATGACATTCAAAGGACGAGCAAGCAAGAGCGAAAACAGCAGAAAATGGGGGAATACACTGGAAATGCTTGATGCGGTGAACTTCAACGCTTGAATCGTTTTTGTTCACACCTTAAACACTCAGATGCACTTACACTCGAGCTCCACTGCTGTCTTGACATTCTATGCTACACTGAACACATGCTGATAAAATAGTGTTTGGAGTGAGAGGTTTTGTCTCCTAACAGCTCAAGACTCAACAGTAAGGACTGTGAGAGAGTTTCAGGCCTGTTAACAAAGCTTTATTTTATTTCAGTTCATTGATAATATGCATCAAAGTTTGAACATTATGCAAACTTTTGGATTTGCAATATATCTGAAACAGATGTGTACATTGCCGTTCAAAAGATTGGGATCAGTAAGATTTTAAATGTTCTTTTTCTATTTTTAAGAATTTTCTTATGCTCATTGAGGCTGTATTTATTTGATCAAATATCCAGAAAAATCAGTAATATTGTGAAATATTATTTCAATGTAAAATAACTCTTTTCTATGTAAATATATTTTAAATTGTAATTTATTCCTGTGATGCAAAGCTAAACTTTCAGCATCATCACTACGGTCTTCAGTGTCATCCTTTAGAAATCATTTTAATATGCTGATTTATTAACAATGGTGAAAACAGTTGTGCTGCTTAATATTTTGCAGGAACCTGTGATACTTTTTCAGGATTCTTTAAAACATAAAAGGTTAAAAAAAAAAAGCAATTATTTGAAATATAAAAATACATTTTTATTCCCTCTTTTTTTTTGAAAGAAACTAATACTTTTATTCACCAAGAATGTGTTAAACTGATAAAAGGTGATAACAAAGACCTATACTGTTAGAAAAGATTTCTATTTTGAATAAATAATGTTCTTTTATTCATCAAAGAATCCTGGAGAAAAAAAAAATAAATCACAGGTTTCAAAACAGTATTAAGCAGCACAACTGTTTCCAACATTGATAATAAAAGTAATAAATCAGCATATGATGAAAATTCAACTTTGCATCACAGGAAAAAATATATATTTTAAAATATATTAAAATAGAACACCATTATTTTAAAACTTTAATAACATTTCACAATATTATTCTTTTTTTCCTGTATTTTTGATCAAGTAAATGCAGCCTTGATGAGCATAAGAGAATTTTTTAAAAAACATTAAAATCTTACAGATCCCAAAATTTTGAACATCAGTGTATATCTTATTTGCAATTTTTCTGAACATGGGATGCACTAATATTAAAATTCTACAGTGTAACTAATGCTAACTAAAACTATAACAAATGTTTTTTATTAATTAAAAAGATGCTGAAATAATGTATTTCACATGAAAAACTTTAAATTCTAAAAATTTGAAGTGTTGCCTTGACAAACTAGGTTTACGCTGAAGTACTAAATTACTAAAAGTAAAACTAAGATTAATAAAAAAAATTGAAAATTTAAAGCTAAAAATAAAAGAAGAAATACTAATAATGACAAAAATAAATAATACATAAAGTAACACGTAAAACAATATGTAAAAAAAGCAATGGTGATAATTAGTAAAAATGATAAAACACTGATGATAAAACTAAAAATGATAAAAACTAATAATGACAGCAAGCTTATACTTATTTTCATGTTATTGCTGATGATAGCGATATTTGGTGACAGTGAAAAACAGTGAAACTTAAAAAAACTGTCTAAATAAATATTAAAAATCTAATATATATACATATATATATACTAAAATAAATATTAGATGCACCAAGTAAATTTATGCATCACAACATTATAATGTACTAAATAAAAATGTAAAAACATATATATATATATATTTTGAGCTTTGCTAAATTTTACATTTCAGACTGTTAAAATATTAGCATTTTTAATAATAAACTTAAATATTGGTCATGTATATCCAAAAGGAAAAATAGGAGAAATAAGCATGCACAATTAAATATTCAACATATATATCCAACATTGACACCAAAAACATGTTATGTTATGCATTCCTAATTTGAACCAACTGTTAAAAAAATAATAATAATAATTAAATAAAACATAGCAAATTGTGTGGATTTGTATGGTTATTGTGGAGATTTTTCGCTGATACCAGTACCAGTGTTGGAGCTAATATATCCAAATAATTAATTTAACAAAAAAATTATCTAAATTAATTGCACTGAGTAGGGTGTGTTAAAATTGCAAGAATTACTTAAAAATGATGAGTAAACAGTTATAATTCACACAGCATTCAAGCACAACTGTGTGTATGAATTTATACCTGTCCTGGAGTTACATCACAGCTTTTTGTCAACAAAATTTGAGCACTAAATGAACAATGACAGCAGAAAAAAAAAAAAAATCCTTATTGTTGAGCCTGCGGCCAGTTCTGTCTCCCTGTCCCTGTACCAAACTGTCTCACACATTCAAAGGGAAGTTACTCCTATAAAGCCACATACACACACTGATGGAATGCAGTGCAACACACACACACACACACAGACACAGGCGCTCTCGTACACAATCTAAACAAGACAGACGAGGAGAGACAGGCACACAGAGAAGTGTCAGAGCGAGAACGGGATACCTTACTGTTGATTTTGGACTTCTTGGCGCCCTTGCGCGGCTTCCTGCTCCTCTGCTCTCTGCCGTCTCTCCGTCCGAGCGCTCCCCCCATCTCCTCTCATCACACACTCATCCGCCACATGCCCTCTCACCTATCGCCCTGTCTTCTCCTCCTCTCTCTCTCTCCACACACTCACGTCTCGCCGGAGTGCAGCCCGCTCACACACTCTCTCTCACATGTGCGCACACACGCTAGCGTCTGGCGTGTGATGAAGGGGTGATTTTGCTGGATGCGGTGACGGGGAGGGAACGGGAGGGAGAGAGGGAGGAGAAAAGGAGGAAGAGGGGGAGATGTGGCGGTAGTTTTGAGGAGGGGAGGGGGGAGACCGTTTGGGGTTGAGCCAGTAAGAAAAAAGCTCACGTTTATTCATTCACACTCATTCGTTCGCGCTGACAGTGTGTGTCCCGTAGAGCGCGGTGATGAAACGGGTCCACGTTCTGACAACACACACACACACACTATGCAGTCGACTGCAGCATGCTCATTGACCAGAACAGATACGACTGCGACTACATGAAGCTCCCCCTCCAGCTTAACGTGATTGGTCGGAGGAAAACCAGAGTGGTAATGCTTTTCTCTCTCTCTCTCTTTGATGTCTGGGGCGGGACATGTGATTGGTTGATTAAGTGATTATGTATTCAGACTGCTTGGAAACAGTAGTGATACAGCGACATATCGGCCAGGGTGTCTATACACTAGAAATACACTCATCAATTAACAATATATAATTTTTGTTTACATTTTTTTGTTATTTAATTTTAAAATGCATTTTTGAAAGTTGGTGCAGGGGATGTCAACAGTTTTTATTCAAAACTTTTATTGAAGGGCAGCCCTCTTGAAAGTTTGCTGAGGCCCCCTAGTGGGTCCAGGACCCCTGGTCGAGAACCACTACTGTAGTGGGATACTAAAAATTGTGTGAGAAACAACAGAAGACCCTAAAGGTCCATCTTAATGTGTATGGCTCAAGCAGCAGTGAGAAGGAAGAAAGAAAAGATTTTAAAAACAGCTCTTCTGAGAAGGAAGGAAGAATGTAATGAAGCAAGGATGGAAAGTACGAAGGAAGGTAGGACGTATGGAACAGAGTAAGAAAAAAAAGAAAGAAAGAAGAAGACACCTTTAAGAAAAGAAGGAAGGAAACAAGGCAGAAAGGAACAAAGTAACTCCTTTCTAAGAAGGAAGGAAGGAAGGAAATAATATCAAAACTTTTCTGAGAAGGAAGGAAACAAGGATGGATGTAAGGGAGAAAGGAAGAAAGAAGAAAGCTTTTCTGAGAAGGAAGGAAGAAAGGAATTCAAGGACACCTTTAAGAAACAAAGGAAGTAAATAAGGCAGAAAGAAAAGAAGGAAGGAATTTAAAGATGCTGCTTTTCTTAGAAGGAATGTAGGAATTCAAGAGTAATTTAAAAGCAGATTTTCTGATAAGGAAGGAAGGAAAGAAGGAAGGATGCAAGGATGGAAGGAAAGAATGAATTCAAGGAGGAAAATAAGGCAGAAAGGAATTTAAAGATGTTGCTTTTCTTAGAAGGAAGGAAAGAAGGTAGGAAGGCTGGCAGAAAGGAAGGGAGAAAGGAAGGGAGGAAGAAAAGATAAATCTTTTCTGAGAAGGAAGGAAAATTTTTAAGACAGAAAGCAAGAAAGAAAGGACAGAAAAAAGGAAGAACTCTGTAGCTTTTCTAAGAAGGAAGGACGCAAGGGATGAAGGAATTTAAATATGCAGCTTTTCTGAGAAGGAAGGAAGGAAGCGTAGAAGAACGGTAAACAAGTTAACCTCACTAACTGATATTTGCCCGATATATTAGTAATGCATGTACAGACACACTAGTTCAGACCACTGCAGTGGAAACAATTTATACCAGTATAATGAACTCATACAGGGTCAGGCGATTGCTGCAGTCTGCTTTACTTTATCTCTCTCTCTCTCTCTCTCTCTCTCTCACACACACACACACACACACACACACACACACACGCATACATACTGCATTCAAGGTGTGTTACAAGAGAAGAAACCACAAAAGCCAAAAAACACACAGACAGAGAGACAACACTCAGATGAGCCTGTTCTTTTCTCTGTAATATCAAACACTATCAATATGCTCCATGTCTTATAATTGTACATTTCTTTGTGGGAAACGCTTTCTGAAAGAAACCATCACCCTATTGAAACAAACTAGTGCCCTTAGGCCGGTGAAGTCGTGTTTCACAAACGCACTTTGTCATTTCAATCCTGTTTGAATCGAACACCTCTGTGTAAATAACAAATTACCTACTTTCTGGAGTTAACTCAGGCATCCTCTGAGAAATCTAATTCTGTCTGGATAGAAATGACTGTTGTTGTCACAATGCTTCACCTCATCTATGCTGTCGAATTCTGTAATGAAGGCTAAATTTCTCATTGTGTGCAAAACCTGACTGCCTGGTGCACCTACACTGTGGATTTAAACCTTACTGACAAAACATTACAGTTGGTGGCTCACACACTGCTAAAATCCCATCTGATATAAAAATTAAATCAACATGGAAAGTCCAATCAAGAAACACTGCAAAAATATCTCCAAATCCCAATATCAGACACACATACTTTAGAGAAAAGATATTCTAATCCCATCTGAATCACCACATGAAATTACAGACATCCAACAATAATAATCGCCGGAGTATTGTCATCCTAAATTGGTTTTGCTCAACCAGATTTACCACTAATATACACCAAAAAAAGTCTTTAAAATCAAACACTGAAATGTAATATTACTACGCAAACTGACAAGAATTATTGCGACACTAATTATAATGTGACATATTATGAATTATGCGCAACAACACACAAAATCAAAAGAAGCAAAAACACACTGCTTTCTGTTGAGCTTTTAGGACAACAGTATATATAAGACATTCTCTGATTCGCTGCATCTTTCAGCTCATTTACTGTCTCTGTCTGTCTGCCTGTATGATGGAGGGATGAGTCAGAGGGGAGTTCTGCACTGGAGGTTGACTGTCCGTAATGAGCTTCCTCAGGTGTGGCAGACAGGGAGGAAGGTGGAAGCCAAAGAGAAGATGACTGGAGATCAAGAATGAGGGATTGATGTGTAGAGAGAGATTGAGAGGCTGAATCAGATAAAGGTGAGGCAGAGGGCACAAGTCAAACATGCCACATTTACTCTTAACTAGAAACGAAAGAGTGTACGTGCACACGCACACACAGATATTCACTGGCCCTGCACACTGACACAAGTTAGTAGCCAGAACACGTTTCTCCAAACAAGCAGCTCCAAACCTGTACTAGCTCAGGGTGGATACAGAGTCTTCAGCATCTCTCTCTCACTCACACACACACACACACACACACACACACACAGACTGTCTGAGCGGAATGGGGTGAATGTCAGTAAAACAGAAAGAAGCAGTTCAGATATCAGATTTTAACATTCAACACACTCGCCAGTACAACACCCTGCAGTTTATACAGACAGTGAAAGAAATAAGTCAGTGGATGAGTAAACTATGGAATGTATGAATAAGATCAATAAATAGGAATGAATGAAGTAATTAAGTAATACAGATAAGAAGGGTGTGTAACAGATGGATGGATGGATGGATGGACGGATGAACAGAAGGATGGATACAGAGACCGACATAGATGGATGGACGGACCGACAGACAGACCGATAGACTGATCGATAGATAGATTGATAGATAGATCGATAATTGGATGGATGGATGGATGGATGGACCGATGAACTGATAGACCAACTGACAGATGACAGATAGACCGATTGACATAGAACAACTGACGGATGGATGGATGGATGGGTGGATGGCTAATTTGATGGATGGATGGATGAATGGATGGATGGACCTACTGATTGATAGACAGAATGACGGAAGGACTGATGGATAGACTGACGGATAGACCGAATGACGGATAGATGGATGGATGGATGGATGGATGGATTGACGGATAGACCGACTGACTGACGGATGGATGAATGGACCGACTGACTGAACACCGAATGATAGATGGATAGATAGACCAACTGACTGATAAAGCGACTGACGGATAGATGGATGGATGGACCGACTGACAGATAGACCAAATGACGGATTGATGGATAGACCAACTGACTGACAGAGCGACTGACGGATAGATGGATGGATGGGCTGACTGACTGATAGAGCAACTGACGAATAGATGGACCGACTGACAGATATACTGCATAATTGACGGACGGACAGATGGATGGATAGACCGACGGACAGACAAAGGGATGCATGGATAGACTGATGGCTGGATGGATGAACGAATGAATGAATGATCGAACAACTGACAGATGGATGGATGGACCGACTGACTGATAGAGGGACTGACGGATACATGGTTGGATGCACCAATTGACAGATAGACAGAATGACGGATGGATGGATGGATAGACCGACTGACTGATAGAGCAACTGATGGATAGATGGATGGATGGACCAACTGACAGATAGGCCGCATGACTGACGGACGGACAGATGGATGGACAGACCAACGGACGGACAAAGGGATGCATGGATAGACTGATGGCTGGATGGATGAACGAATGAATAAACAAATAGACAGACAGACAGACAGATAGCTAGATAGACAGATAGAAAGACAGATAGATAGATAGATAGATAGATAGATAGATAGATAGATAGATAGATAGATTGATGGACCGACAGACAGAACGATAGATAGAATGATACGATAGAACAACAGAACAATAGATAGACAGATAGATATATAGATAGATAGATAGATAGATAGATAGATAGATAGATAGATATACATGTTGCAAATAAGTGTATTTGTGAGTATCAGGAGGCTGTTGTCTACACGCTCTAGTTCTCTTCCTCTCCTCCTCCTCCTCCTCTCATTCTCTGGAGAGCAGAACTTGCTAACACACAGCTGGGCCTGCAGTGTGTCCTGCCAGATCTGTAATGCAGCTCAGGTGAGACTGTGATGGGGTTGGCCGGGGTCGAGCTGCATGCATCTTTATGAGCTCGGTAATGCAATGATAACTTCTCATTTCCACATTAACATCAGCTGCTTCAGCACTGAGGGTCTCTTGTCTCTGCTAAAGAAAGACGTCTTTCTACCGTCTGTCATATGACCATCTCTGGCCTCCAAGCTTCACTAAACACACACACAGTGCATTAGGTTTCACCTCGGCTCGGTAAAAACAGAGTGAATGACTGAAAACTAGGCTAATGCTTGACCAGAACACACACCACTGCACACACCGCTGTGCCACAAATTGACAGTTCATATGCGTGTGGGTTTGCGAGCATGTGCAGGCACGTGCATTTGTAGATGTTTGATCAACCCAGCAGGAGAGGTCAGTACAACAAATGAAACAATGTCAGTATATAAGCGGATTACGGTCCTCACCAGCCCCCTGTGCGAGCAGGAGATGGCGCAGTCCAGCAGCTAAATGGCATGGGCCGTCAAAAAACCCACAATTCCACAACCACAAAACCATAATGACAGAATAGCAACTGTGAACCGTGTTGGCCCGGACAAATTGGAAGAGAAATCAGTGTAGGCACCACTTAAGAGTGCCAGGGAATATGCCCACTCCAAATTTTCTCTCAATTCTCAAATATCAGTTCACTACACCAAACAATTATACACCAAAAACAATTCACAAACTACACACTCTTTTAAAACAACTCTCTTTAGTGATTCAGCCCAACTTTCTCTCCGTCTCTCTCTCTCTATATATATTATATACACGACCACTCAAAAGTTTTTGAACAGGAAGATATTTAATTTTTTTTTAAAGAAGTCTCTTTTACTCACCAAACCTGCATTTATCCAAAGTACAGCAAAAACAGTAACATTTTGAAATATTTTTACTATTTAAAAAAACTGTATTTGAATATATTTTAAAATATAATTTATTCCTGTGATCAAAGTTAAATTTTCAGCATCATTACTCCAGCCTTCAGTGTCACACGATCCTTTAGAAATCATTCTAATATGCTGATGTGCTGTTCAAGAGATATTTTTATTAGTAGTATTAATATTTAAAACAGTTAAGTAAATTTTTTAGGATTCTTTGATAATTAAAAAAGATCCAAAGATCAGCATTTATCTGAAATAAAAAGCTTAAATAAAAAGAAGAAACCTGAAAAAAATCTACTCAGTTGTTTTCAACATAATAATAATAATAAATGTTTTTTGAGCAGCAAACCATAACATTAGAATGATTTCTAAAGGATCATGAGACTAATGATTGTAGAAATTCAGCTTTGAAATCACAGGAATAAATTTACATTTTAAAATATATTCAAATAGAAAACAGTTATTTTAAATAGTATAAATATTTCAGAATTTTACTGTACTTTGGATCAAATAAATGCAGGCTTGGTGAAAAGAAGAGATCTTTAAAAATCATTAAAAAAAACCCATCCAAATATATCAATTTCTAAAATGGATTAGATTTTACAATAAGTGTACTCAAATAAAGGCTTACAGGAAAGTTTCTTCCAAAATATTCATAGATTATCAGTGAATAACAACTTAAATTCTGATTTGTTTCTCATACAAAGCTGTCTCATGGTTTCAGAAGGCTACAGCACAATATAATATTATGGGACATTTTAATGATACTTTTTATTTGTAATTTTTGGAGCTTGAGAGCAAAAATGCAAACTGGTATTTAACAAAATTATAAATATTGGAAAACCCTCATATGTGCTGTCAGTGTCTATGGTGGTTACAGTAACAACATACTGTATCTACTTTCATTACATGCAAAAGTACGACATGAATATTCTACTAAAAACGTCCACTTGTGTTCCAGCGAATAATAATAGTAAAAATCATTAGAATGACATTACTGTGAACAAATGCTGACAGAATTTAAATTTTCGGGGGAACTAACCCTTTAATAAGCACAAGTGAGGATTATTCATTGATTATGACTTTTTCATTTCATTCACTGCCGTAATACGGTCACACAGGGTGACGCTGTCAGACGTGTGGTATTATCGTCGTCATCTAAAGAAAGGCTCTCGTCTAATTGAATGGAATAGAGGATTCAAACTGACATGATGATGCCGAAATTGGTACGAAGCCAACATTGATTTCCATTTATTGCGCTAATGGCTCATTTTGATTTAGGCCATAACTCTGACTCTCCAGGAGAGATGAGAGGAGATCTCGTTCGTGGGGGCCAGACGGGCCAAAAACAGCAGCATTAACATGATGAGAGGGGAGTTGATTGGACTGGCTGGTAATTGCGGCGCATCGCCGTGTGTGTTTATGAGAATTGTTGTTGATCTGTGAAGAGCAGAGGAGGTTACGGTCATGTAAACTCTCCCTGAGCTTCATGCTTCTCATGATTACCTTCGTCATCATCATCATCCATCTAAACAGCTCAATGACACCTCAACATCTTCGGCATTTCAGGAACCATTAGGCGGCAGATGGGACTAGCTGATAATCGCTTTCTACAAGTCACAAACTTCCTCTGCAGGGGACAAGGTGGTTTAGATAAAAGGAATGAAAAGGGTTGTCATTTTCATCTCAGGATGTCTAAATTGAGACTGGTATAATTAAAAAAGCATTATTTAAAAAAAAATCTATTAACTACAATTAATAGATTTAATTCCTGAAGAAAAAGAATAATTTGCCACAGCAATATCAATAAAATTATATTAAACCTACCACCAGGGCTGGGAAAAGTAACAGGTAGCATTCCCCGACTTTTAAAAAATGTGGGTCTGTAGTGAAAGCAGATCAGCCAGATGCATTGTGGGTGCAGGAAGAGGCTAACACTCCTGTCTTACCTTTGTGTGAAGCTTCGACAGCTGTTTTTCATCCAGGTGGGTCTGTGTGTACACTCGCCTCTTGTAGCGAAACTGCCAAAACCAGAAAAACAACATTGATTAGGTTTATATCACTATGGATATCACAATTTTAGTGTTCATTAAAGTGCGTACGCCAACATTCTTCGGTGACTGTCATGTTTGCTGAATCTGTGAAGTGGAGGGAGACAGATTCTGTTCGAGTGTGAACTACTGTAATCATAACTGTGAGCTGGCTGCTAAAACATCTGCACATCTACATTACAGCTGGGCTCAGGATCACACAGTCAGAGAACAGAGAACCTGCTGTGAATCAACAAACTGCACATTCAGTCAAAACACGATGCAAACGAGCAGAGCAGAACTGCATGAGGAACAAGACAACAGGAGTCTTTTGAAACATTTAGACAATTTTAGGGAGAAAAAAACCTACAATAACAACATAAAAATGGATAAATAATTTTAACTGTCAACAGACAAGTAAAGTTTTGAATTTTTAAGTATTTTAAAAAACATTAAAAGAATTACACACTTCGGCCTTAAAGGGATAGTTCAGCCATAAATGTGTTAGTCTGTCATCATTTACTCACCCTTATGTCATTGCTAACCTGTATGACTTATTATTTTTCTTTTCCATGCATCTGAACATGCTTCAAAAAAGATGTAAAGGCACCATAAAAGTAAAAGTAGACCATACAATTTGTACACTACCAGTCAAAATATTTTGAACAGTACGATTTTTAAATAAGTCTCTTCTGCTCACCAAGCCTGCATTTATTTGACAAAAAGTACAGCAAAAACAGTAAAATTTGAATTATTTTTACTATTTAAAAGATTAAATGTTTCTGAACTGGAAATCAGCATATTAGAACGATTTCTGAAGGATCATGTGACATTGAAGACTGGAGTAATGATGCTGAAAATTCAGTTTTGAAATCACAGAAATAAATTACATTTTAAAATATATTCAAATAGAAAACGGTTATTTTAAATAGTACTTAAATAAATGCAGGCTTGGTGAGCAGAAGAGATTTCTTTAAAAACATTAAAAATCTTACTGTTAAAAAACTTCACTGTTAGTGTATTTCCTTACATTTTGAAGGCATATGCTAGCTGTGCTAGGAACAAACCAAAATTTAAGTCACTGTTCACTGGTCTACTTCTTTCATTAACTCTTATTAATGCGCCGAGGAGAGCTAAGACAGATGTTTGGATTTCACAGAATGATGACTTAAATTTCAGTCTGTATGTTTTAAACTTTGTTTGAGGTTTGGGGCTGAGAAATAATGACAATGTCCATTTTTTATGTGAACTATCACTTTAAAAACCAAGAAAACTGATAAGACAAAAACTCTTCTTGAGATATGAGTTGAGGGGAAAAAAACAACTTTTCAACCATGACAACAACAGCAAAGTTGAAGAAACTCAGAGGCAGACTGAAAACTCAAAGTAATGTCAAACTCAAGGCCATTAACAAAAGCCTCAGGAACAACCGAGTCAGAATGTCATGATCAAACAGAAAACAAGTCAAAAGCTCACAAACAACAGGAATGAACAGATCTTACACGCTCAGAACTCACCACAGGATTCCGCTGCTGCGCTACGCGTCTCCCTGGCTGTGGGCAGTAGCAGTACAAGCGAGCCGACACTATAATTCTCAGCACTACCCAGAATTCCTCTGTCCTGCACCTCAGCGCCATCAATCCCAAAGCATGACACCAACTACAACACCATACTGCAAAACATCACTCTAAAACCGCCATGAACTGAAGCTGCAGAAGCGAGCGCTGTACACAAAACCACGTGCCCGTGAAGAGGGCAGTGCCTCGTGGACAACCACAGTTCCATCCCTCTCCTCCACTGAGATCTGACCAGTCACATCTCTTCATTACTGTGTCCTGTATCTGTCCATCTACGAGTCTATCTTGCAAAGCCAGGCGAGCTCTGTTCACTATGGGAGCTGGGTTTGTCAGGCCAGTGTGTGGCGGATCTATAGACCTGCTAGTGTGTCGATGGACCGTCTGCTGTGCAGTGATGGTGCCTGAAGTACCGGGACGGGTCTGAGCGTGCCAACGCTTAGCCAGGAGCAATGAGAGCACAATAAATGACTGTGGACTGTTCACGTGCAGCGGGTTGCTTTGGGGAATGATGAAACACACATAAACGCAACGCCTTTCCACCTCTTTTCTCACACACGTGGTATATCACTCACGTTTGACAGTTTCACTTTTTATCAGACATTGGGTCTAGTGCATTTAAAGGTATGAGTTCACCATTTAAACATTATCATTAAATAGTCTTCATGTTTATAGGGTTAATGTGATCCTCATGTTCCAACCAGAAATGTTCAATGACACGCAACATGTTTTGTTGGTCTCTTTATTTCTATTTCATCATATTTTCTAGCCACACCCACAGAGAAATCTCACTGGTCCAAAATATCCTCTATATTTAATAATAAACATCAAATGTGTTCTGATTTTGTAAATACACTTACTTGACATACTACAGAACAAAGGACGGACGGACAGACAGACAAATAGTTAGACGGATGGACAGTCAAAAGAATGGATGAATGGATGGATGAACAGATAGACAGACCGATGGATGGGTGAATGGATAGATAGACCAATAGAGAGACTGATAAACCGACAGGCCGATAGATAGATAGATAGATGATAGATAGATAGATAGATAGATAGATAGATAGATAGATAGATAGATAGATAGATAGATAGATAGATAGATAGAAGAATGAATGGATGGGTGGATGGATAGATAGATAGATAGACCAATAGACAGACTGATAAACCAACAGACCGACAGGCCGATAGATAGATAGATAGATAGATAGATAGATAGATAGATAGATAGATAGATAGATAGATAGATAGATAGAT
>JAHKKF010480953.1:0-13872 GCA_019740295.1 Labeo calbasu | reverse complement strand
ATAATTTTTATAATTTTATTTTATTTTATTTTATTTTTATTTATTTTATTTTACTGCTTTAAGCTTGTATTTAGATTATTTGCGCTAGTTTCATTTCCTAGAACTAGAACATTTATTTTATTTTATTTTATTTTATTTTATTTTATCCTTGAAGCATATGCGAAATGAACAACTCCCCAAAAAACATTAGATCATTTTTATTATTTATTTTATTTTATTTTATTTTATTTTATTTTATTTTATTTTATTTTATTTTATTTTATTTTATTTTGTTTTGTTTTATCCTTGAAGCATATGCGAAATGAACAACCCCCCCCCGAAAAAAAAAAACATTAGGTCATTTTTATTATTTTATTTATTTCATTTTATTTTATTGCTTTAAACTTGTATTTAGATTATTTGCGCTAGTTTGGTGATTCTGGGTGATTTTGCCAGGTGCTGCACTCATAACATGACATTTAATTTATTCAAAAATTGCTGTTTCCTCATTTCTAAGTGACATGATTGAAACTGAACATGTTTCTTGGGAACTTTAATTGATAATTAATTTATAGGTTTCTGGTGTGCTGCTTTTCATCCTGTCTTTAATATCCCTTTAACCTCCAGACAGACATCATCCTTCAGGAAGTGACATCATCATTACTGGAGGGAAATCAGCAGGTAGTGTTGTCAGTGTTATTTGGTTTGTCTCTCTAAAACTTGTACAAATCAGTTTGATAAGACAGTAAACCCCAGCTGATGTCCTCAGGTAACTTTAATTTTTTATTCCTATCCTGCTCACTTTCATGTCATTGTGTAAGAAAGCTAATAAAGTTTAAATGTCTGAGCTTAAGTGTTTTTTAGTATCATTAACAGTGTTGGGGAAAGTTAATTACTTTTAAAAGTAATGCGTTACAATATTGCGTTACTCTCTAAAAAGTAACTAATTGTGATACTCAGTTACTTTTTATGTAAAGTAATGCATTATGTTACTTTTGTGTTAATATATTGATATTTATTAAAATTTAGAATTAAAAAATATTCTCTTTATTTAATTTAATTTTATGTTTAAGTCGTTGACATCCTCAGGTAAGAAAACTTCAGCTCTTTATTCAGCTGGTATTTAATAATATTTTTATTTTTTATATTTTGTTTTTATTTTAATTTTAGTTTGAGTTTTAGTGTTTTTTTTTCTAGTTTTATTAGTGTTTTCATGTCTATTTAGTTTTTGATTTACTGTAATAAAATAATTTAAAGGTCTTTATTTTATTTAGCATTCATTTTATTTATTAACCTAATTATATGCTATAATATTTTTAGTGCTGAGTATCATTAATATATTATTATAATGTTTTGAATTATTAACATTTTATTGCTTAATATATTGGTATTTATTAAAATTTAGAATTAATATTTTCTTTATTTTAATTTAAGTTTAAGTCTGTCATTTAGTTGTGTTTATTCTTCTTCTTTTTTTTTAAATAATGTTTTAATTATTTTTAAGTGTAGATTAGTGAATTTCAGCTTTTTTAGTAATTCAGTTAACACTCAAACTAAACAGAAATGTCAGTTTGTCAAAATAACAAAATTCAATATAATTAAAAAAAAAAAAAAAAATAGTCTCTTCTGCTCACCAAGACTGCATTTATTTGATCCAAAGTACAGCAAAAACATTAACATTTTGAAATATTTTTACTATTTAAAATATCTGTTTTCTATTTGAATATATTTTAAAATGTAATTTATTCCTGTGATTTCAAAGCTGAATTTTTAGCATCATGATTCTTCAGAAATCATTCTAATATTCTGATTTGCTGCTCAAAAACATTTATTATTATTAATTATGTTGAAAACAGCTGAGTAGAATGTTTTTTCATGTTTCTTTGATGAATAGAAAGTTCAGAAGAACAGCATCTATTAGAAATAGAAATCTTTTGTAACATTATAAATGTCTTTTTCGTCACTTTTGATCAATGTAAAGCATACTTGCTAAATGATAGTATTAATTCCTTTTTTTAAACATTTTTATTTAATCAGAGCAGATGTTTTAAAGTATAGCCATGTTCTGGTTTGTAATCAGAGAGTTGAAGTGCTTCAGGTTCTTACTCCAGTGTGTGTGTGTGTGTGTGTGTGTGTTTGACTGGCAGCTCTTGTTTACTCTGCTATCAGTCACATGATCACTGAGTGTGTCATGTTTAATGAGGCGGCTGTCATCAGGAAGGGAAACCCTGCGACTCCTGCGCTTCACCCGCGGCCGGCTCTTCCTGGCAGGTCCGGCGAGCATCACAGGTCAGCCTCGTCGTCTTTCACCTGGACACTCACAGTCAACAGTTAAAGTTACACTGTAGTAAATAAATTAAAGATGCCCTCGAAGGAGAAAAAAACACGGCAGTCACAGGAAACCGAAGAGGAGGACGATGACGGAGAGGAGAAGAAATCAAAGTCGAGAAGGAAAGGTAAGATCAGCATTTCAGATTGTGCCACAAAGAAGAAACACAAACACGCTGAGGACACAGAATCGGTCAGCGATGCATCCGAGGTGAAGAAGAAGAAGAAAAAGAAGAAGACCTCGAAACAGGAGGACGAGGAGGTGAGGAGCAGCGAAGATGAACGCCAAAACCTTCCTGATGTGGTTCAAGTGAGCAAAAAGAGCACAAAGAAGAATCAAAACCCTGCCGAGAGCATCATGGGATCCAAAGACAAGAAGTCCAAGGACGAGGGGAAGAAGAAGAAGAAAGCTGAGAAAGAAGAATCGGAGGAGGAGGACGACGACTCCCAGAAGAAGAAGAAGAAGAAGTCCAAGAAAGGAGCCGAGGATAGTGATGACGAGGGCAAGAAGGGAAAAGGCAAGAAGAAGAAATCCAAAAACGTTGATTATGTGGAGATCTACGAGAACGAACTGAGAAACTACGAGCCTGATAAAGTGGAGAACTATGAAGATGAGTACCACAAGAAAAAAGGTAGAGCAACTCAAACATTATTAAACACCAAGTTGTATTTTCTGTTCTTGAAGGACGTGCAACACTCCTAGAAATGAAGTTTCTTTATTGAGGGTTTCATGAAGAACCTTTAACATCTATAAAACCACTAAAGGTCCTTTATAGCAGAAAAGAAGTTCTTTAAATAATTCAGACTACGGAAAAAATGGTTCTTTATAGAACTGATCACTGAAAGGTTCTTTAGGGAACCAAAAATGATTCTTCTGTGTGAAAATGCACATTTGGGACTTTATTTTTAAGAGAGTCATTAGACCCGTTGAATGTATGAGTTTGAGACTGTTTTTTGACTGATTCATTACAGTGAATCAGGTAAAGAGTTATTTTATTCATGAATCAGACTCCACTGTTCACACTGTAGACTGATAGTGACTTTTAGAGTCTTTGTGAGTCTTTTTTACTGATTCATTACAAGGAATCGGTTAGAAAGTCATTTGTTCATGAGTCTGACTCCAGTGTTGATACTGTAGTCATTAGACTGATTCAAATTGTGAGTTTAAGACTGTGAGTCTTTTTGACTGATTCATTACAAGGAATCGGTTAGAAGGTCATTTGTTCATGAGTCTGACTCATGTGTTCACACTGAAGTCATTGGACTGATTGAAATTGTGGGTTTGAGAGTCTTTCTGAACCTTTTTGACTAATTCATTACAAGGAATTGGTTACACAGTCATTTGTTCATGAATCATACTCCACTGTTCACAGTCATTAGACCGATTCAAATTGTGTGTTTAATACTTTGTGAGTCTTTTTGACTGATTCACTGCAAGGAATCAGTTAGAGAGTCATTTGTTCATGACTCAGTCTCCACCATTCACACTGTAGTCATTAGACCAATTTAAATTGTGAGTTTGAGACTATTTGTGAGTCTTTTTGACTAATTCATTAAAATGAATTGGTTAGGGAGTCATTTGTTTATGGGTCAGACTCAACTGTTCACACTTTGATCATTGGACTGATTCAAATTGTGAGTTTGAGACTGTTTGTGAGTCTTTTTGACTTATTCACTGCAAGGAATCAAAGAGTAATTTGTTCATGAGTCAAACTCCACTGTTCACACTGTAATCATTAGACTGACTGAAATTGTGGGTTTGAGAGTCTTTCTGAATCTTTTTGACTAATTCATTACAAGGAATTGGTTACAAAGTCATTTGTTCAGGAATCAGACTCCACTGTTTACAGTCAGTAGATCGATTCAAATTGTGTGTTTAAGACTGTTTATTGTTTTTGACTGATTCACTGCAAGGAATCAGTTAGAGAGTCATTTGTTCATGAGTCAGACTCAACTGTTCACACTGTAGTCATTAGACTGATTCAAATTATGAGTTTGAGACTGTTAACAAGTCTTTTTGACTGATTCATTACAGTTAATCGGTTGGAGAGTCATTTATTCATGAGTCATATTTCACTTTCCAAAAAGTAGTTATTAGATTGGCATGAGTCATTTGCAAACATTATGGGAATGTTACTTGTAACTATTCCCTGAACATTCTGAAACAAGTAGTAACATTTAAAAAAAATGTTCGGCAGACTAAAATGTTTCAGAAAAATGTTCCAGAAATGATGTATAAATAATGTTTTTAGAATATTAAAGAATGATTTTTTTTATTTTTGTTACTGGAAGAATGTTTACTCATAACTTTGACAGAATCTTTCCATAATGTTCTGAGAACATTCCCTGTTATCGTTACAGTTATCGTTCTCGGTGTGAATGACCTTTAATGATCCGTTTTCTGATTTCAGTGTCGATTACCTTGACTGTGTCATGTCATGATGAGTTTTTCCTCACGTTTGTGTCATTTGGAGCGTAGTCATTGTTCAGCGGGCCGTTTCAGGCTCTTCTGCTATGGAATCTCCTCGTTAATAATGCACACGATCTCATGTATTCTGTGCTCAATCAAATCAAGCATGTTTCTCCCAGTGTATGAGGTGGTGACCATCACCGGAGACGTCAACGGAGCCGGAACGGACGCCAACGTGTTCATCACGCTCTTCGGTGACTACGGCATCACTCCCAAACTGCATCTGGCCAGCAAGTGAGTCTGTATGAAGCTGCACTGACCTGAAACTTGATTCATAATCATCTGTGTAAATAATAAATGAATTGCTGTTCGGCCTGGTTGCTGCTCGTCTTATTGTTTACAGTTGCTTGTGAATATGTTATTTCTGCTGATGACATTTAACACCATCGTTCTATCTTTCCCCGAATCCACAGCACAGACAAGAGGTATTTGAGTCTGTTCCTCTCTGATCGAGGGGAATCTAGATCTCGCTGCTGTTGTGCATTTACATGCGCACATGATATTCTAGAACCTTTCATCAAGGAGCAATATTTATTTTGCATGATGATAAAGGCTGATTCAGTGAGGTTTATTGCTCTTCATAATGAAAGGCTACAATATGCATGTGCTGTACATCACTATGATGAACTGGTGTGAATCATGTGGAAATGTATAGCATTGTGCTGTAGTGAAAGGATCTGCAGCGCTTTACTATTCTGTTTCCAGACACACATCATTCAGACTATCATCGAAGCTCATTTACAGAATATGTGTGTTTGTCAGCAAATGCATGATACACTGGGTGCTAGATATC
This sequence comes from Labeo calbasu, assembly GCA_019740295.1. Classification (NCBI taxonomy): domain Eukaryota; kingdom Metazoa; phylum Chordata; class Actinopteri; order Cypriniformes; family Cyprinidae; genus Labeo; species Labeo calbasu. The sequence goes on along the minus strand of JAHKKF010480953.1, from coordinate 8,302 downwards.
ATGCATTTTCTGAAATGTATTGTGTATGTTTTAAAGTTTACTAAGGGCATACAATGAATATATGATGAAGCATTTTCAATGGTCGTAAATTTACACTGTAAATTAGTGCATTAAAACAATAGAAATGCAATGCACAGCCATTGTGCACATAAACTGCATTTATTCTCCAAGGTTTGACTTTTAATAAAGGATCTATCATTTAAATTTACAACATTGCATTGCATTTATACCTCTCAGTAATATATGGACTGAATAGGATGATTGGGTTCAGGGTTTGATTGTGTCTTTAGCTTTTGAAATAAGTTAGATGATTCTGTGTTTGCAGAAATGATGATGTATGGTTATTGTTTGCATTGATATTTATTGCAGGAATCGAAGTGCTTTTGAAAAAAACAAAACCGATGTCTTCCGGATAAAAACACACAATGTCGGCCCATTGAAAAAAGTTAGGTAAGTTGGCCAATTTTACTGTGATTTAAGGTCAGTAATAACTGAATTCACAACTGAAAATAAATAAATATTAATTAAATATAATATCATTCTAAACACTTTTTATTTTCAATTATAAATTCAGTTGACTAAATATTAGCAAATTACATTATTTTTCTAGATTGTAAAAAATTACTTTTTTGAAGTAGTGAATGAAGATTATTGGAGTATGTTTTACAAGAAAACACAATTTCAGGTTTTCTACTTCAAAATTACATTTTACTAATTAATTCTTTGTAATTACCTTTAGTAATTTCATTTACTAGCCATTTCTGAGTGAAAATTATTTCTATTTTTTCAGTGTAATATTTATTATTAATTTTAATTATATATTATAAAAATACATTTAAAATATATATATATATATATATATATATATATATATATATATATGCACTATAATATTATGATGAATATGAATACGATTTTCTCAATCTTCTGCTTAAATACTTGAAATTAGCCTTGTAAGTAAATATAAATTGTGCCTATATATGAATTTCTTTACAAAACTAAAAGTTTACAAAACTAAAACCAGTTTTAGTGTTATTTTGGAACAGTGCAAAATAATAGTTAAAGATGTAGTTGTGTGTAACTTTTAGTAGTAGTGTAGTCAATCTGAACAGAGTGTCGGTCCGTTCTGTGTTTTTGTCAGGATTGAGCATGATAACACAGGTCTGAACGCCAGCTGGTTTCTGGACCGGGTCGTGGTCACAGACATGAACCGACCGCATTTACGCTTCTACTTCGCCTGCAACAACTGGCTGAGCATGACCGAGGGTGACAGCCTGTTCGTCCGAGACCTACTGGGAAGCATGGACCCCATGGACATGCCCAAATGTGAGGATTTTATCTCTTACATCATCTTTAAGAGTTGGACTATGGAGAAAAGTTGTGAAATTTCTTTGATTCCTTGAGTCATGTCAAGTTGTATCAATTTCATGATGGCATCTTGTCCAAAGCATCCATGTTAATATAATCCATGCATATTTCTGATAACAATACGACAGTGTCATGCAGCTGTATGTTTTTCTCTATAAGCCTGTTAATCAAATACTGGAAGTAATGGCTAAAACAAATAATTTCCTTTAAACATTCCAAAATAATATTTTATATGTTTTAAATATACGCTAAATATATTTTGTATTCAGTGCTTAATGTACAGAAACTGTATCAAAATCAAAAATCAATATATATTGGGTGCTGGTTATCATGCATTTTCTTAAATATGTTGTGTATGTTTTTAAAGTTTACTAAGAGCATACAATGAATATATGATTAAGCATTTTTAAAGTCTGTAATTTTACACTAAATTAGTGCATTAAAGCAATAGAGATGCAATGCACAGCCACCGTGCACATAAATTACATTCATTCTCCAAGGTTTGTACTGTAAGTCTTTATACTTGCATATAATGAAGGATCTGTCATTTAGATTTACAACATTGCATTGCATTTATACCTCTCAATAATATATGGACTGAATAGGATGATTGGGTTCAGGGTTTGTTTTTTGTCTTTAGCTTTTTAATCAAGTTAGATGATTCTGTGTTTGCAGAAATTATATTTTATATATTTTAAATATATGCTAAATATAGTTTGTATACTGTGCTCAATGTACAGAAAATGTATAAAAAATCAAAAGTATAGAAAATGTATATTTACATAAATATATTTGAAAATAAAAATCTTTTTTTTTCGTCATATGTGAATTGTCCATAGTTTTAAACATATCTGACCTCCAGAATTGCTGCTTTCAGCTAATTAACGGTTTGCTTTTATATTGCATCCTACAATGTCTTTATTGTGCTTTCTTTTTTTTTTTGGCAGATAATAAGTATGTTGTGAGTGTGTTTACGGCTGATGTGAAAGGCAGCGGGACAGATGCTGATGTCTTCCTCAACATTTTTGGGGAAAATGGTGATACAGGTAATAAAGATGCGTTACTATACAATAAGTGTTACTACATAAAATAATAAAATATATTAAAAATATATAAAATATGTTTAAATATGTAATTTATAATGTAAACATTTTTTAATGTTTACAAAATGAAGCTATATCCACATGGAAAAAGAATTGTGCTTAATTAATAAAGAATGTGCATTAGTGTACTTCAAATCCTAAAAGTATATGTTTAAAATACTGTACTTGCAGATCATATAACATTAATGAAATAAAATAAATTAAATAAACTTTTAAAAAGTGCACTTTGTAATAATGTCAAATTAAAAGTTTCACTTTAAAGTACATTTAAAATCATTTTCTCATGAGACAAAGTCAAGCAATGTAAGCAAGTATGCTTTAAAGAAGTACGCTTATTTTAATGTTTTGACTAACATACTAAACATTTGAAGTGCTTGATTTTAACTTTTAACATTTAAAGATAATATATTTTAAATGCACTAAATTGCAGCTTCATCATTAAATATACTTAAATACAAAACAACCAGTTGTCAACACCAATTACATATGGTTTAGCATAAATGTTCATCAGTACTTTATATTTCAAGGAAAATACAAATAATTATGAACTTGCATATAAACATGTACTTAAGTGGGTCAAAAGCACTCTAAAGTTGAGCTAACTGCATTTATATATAATTTAAACTATTACATTTTCATTTAATTGTAAATAATATGCAATTAAATGTCCAAAAACAGTGCTTTCAGTTTTTAGAATATGCTAAAGGGTTAATTAGCTCTTCATGTCCAGTGTATGATGTGGCTCCTGAGGAATTGGCTGGTTTTAAGTGTTCATAATCTAAGCGTGTCCTCCGCAACACACAGAACCTGATATCACACGTGGGATTACGGCCACTGGGTTTCTGACCCCAAACGCCATCACTTCATCTTTGATGTATTTTGCATTTAATATCCAGTGGTATTAATATATGTTGTTTTTATTTCCCAAAGGAGAGAGAAGACTAGACAATGATAAAAACAACTTTGAGAGGGGAACTGAAGACAAGTTCACCATAGAGGCTCCAAACCTGGGCAGAGTGAGGAAAATCACCATCGGACACAACAACAAGGGCTCTTCGGCTGGATGGTTTGTGGAAAAGGTACAAACTCAGTCACAGCTCAATAAAGATTTTTACAGACTCTTTAGAGTATAATACAGACTCAGAGAGCGTTTGCTGTGATCAACTCACATAAACACACAAACACAAACACTTTTGTTTTCTGAAAAACACATCAAAATGAAGTGTGTTTTCGCTTAAAACAAGATCAAATCACATGACTAACAGAGGACATGACTGTGGCAAAACTACAAAATAAAAGACATGAAAACATTCAACTGTACTAAACAATAAACTTTAGATGACTGTGGTTAAAAGTTTATCATAAATGCAAAAATTCTGGGGTAGTTAAAGGGGGGTGCTGTTCCCCACCAATGTCAAAATCAAATCCACCCTAGCTGTTTTGTGTTCATCTGCTTCTCCCATTTGTTCTTTTTACATTGACTACTACTCTGTATAGACTAATACAAACAGATACAACAATAATTTCTCAAATATTTATTACAATATATACTGATAAATGTAAGGTTGAATTCAATGGTATGAGATGACTGGATGCTATAAACTGATTTCCTCCTGAACTGTCAGCAACTGAACTGCAGTGCTCAAACTATTTCAAATACAGTGAATTAAGCTACAAACTCCATCATAATGCACAATGTTTCCATGTTTCCATGCTTGTCATATTAATGGAGTGTTTCACTATTTAGGAGTAAACCGGTTACCTCACCTTAAAATATTCGTAGATTCGTGTACGATCTTTGGAATGGAAATATAGATATTTTATTCGTAAACATAATACTTTTTTTGTTTATTTCAATTAATGTCATCAAAGTAGCCCGCTAAGCCAGCACTAGCGCTGACAGTGTCGTGAAACATGGCTGAAGACGCAAAAAGCGAAGGAACAAACAAACCGATTCAATTTTACGCTGAAACCGCTCTGATTAATTCAAACTCAAACTTAATTCACTAAAACTGATCAAAAGAGCCATTAACTTCCGAATTTCGACAACGCTTAATGATTTTAAAAAGCACGTAATGATGGTTGAAACAGAGCTTTCCGAAACCCTGAATCAGCTAAACCATTGCCACGCAAAATGTTTACCTGATACACTGCAGTCGGATCCAGAATCATTTGATTCATATCGGAACTTCACACAAAGGAAGAAGAAATACAGTTTTAATAGCTTTAGGGCTGACAGAACTTTGGATAGTTGCCATAAACTTGTCTAAATCAACTGTGAACAATAAAAAGAAAGAACCAGTAAACATTTATAAATGTGAATGGGGATTTTGGAGCGTGTATCGCGAATCATTTATATCCGAACTTCGGAGCGGGTTCGCGAATCATTTGATTTAGATCGGAACTTTAGAGCGGGCTCGTGAATCTTTTGATTCAGGTCCGAACTCCGGAGCGGGTTTGCGAATCATTTGATTCAGATTCGAAGTTCGGAGGGAGGTCGCAGATCATTTGATTCAGATTTGAAGTTCGGAGCGGGTTCGCGAATCATTCGAAGTCTCGATATGAAATGATGGTTTGCGAATCATTCAGATCGGAAGTTCAGATCGCGAATCATTTCATTAGATCGAAACTTTGCAGCAGGTTCGCGAATCATATTTAGATCGGAACTTTAGAGCCGGTTCGTGAATCTTTTGATTCAGATCCGAACTCCGGAGCGGGTTTACGAATCATTTGATTTAGAGTCGAAGTTCGAAGCGGGTTCGCGAATCATTTCGTGAATTGAATTATTCGCGATCCTTGCTCCGTCTCGATAAGAAATATGCGAATCATTAGATCGGGAGTTTGGAGCGGGGATCACGAATCATTTGATTTAGATCGAAACTTAAGAGCGGGCTCGTGAATCATTTGATTCAGATCCGAACTCCGAAGAGGGTTTACGAATAATTTGATTCAGAGTCTAAGTTCAGACCAGGTTCGCGAATCATTTCGTGAATTGAATGATTCGCGGAACATCGGAACTTTAGAGCGGGTTCGTGAATCTTTTGATTCAGATCCGAACTTCGGAGTGTGTCCGCGAATCATTTCGCGAATTAATGGAAATCCGCGCTCCGAAGTCCCGAATCTTTTGATTTCAGGCCAGGCTTTCTCAAGCTGACACCATCGTTTTTCTTGAGCTGTTTAATCCTGTTGGAGAGCCGTACTCCACCTCACATCACATCTCTCAGGATGAGGTCATCCTCGTCACCTTATCCACGCTGAAAGGAAACACCGCACTACTCTACAGGATTGGTTTTCCTGCTGATGAGAGCCGCCGCCTCAGATAGATATGCACATAGATTGTTCACACGGACACCAACATGAAACCCAGCGTTCACCTCTGGCTGTCTGCTTATATTTCAGGTCATAGTGGATGATTTGGGAAACAAGGCCGTGTACGAGTTTCCCATCAGCCGCTGGTTTGCCATTGATGAGGATGATGGGAAGATACAGAGAGATGTTCTGGTTGGAGGCAGTCAACCCACCGGTAAACATTGCCACAACTAGTATACAACCTTCAGAAATACCAACATCTGCATCACGCATTAAATTGATCAAAAGTGACAATTACAAACGATTTTTATTTCAAATAAATGCTGTTCTTTTAAACTTTGTGAATCCTGAAAAATAAAATGTATCATAGTTTCCACAAAAATATTGTGCAGCACAACTGTTTTCAATATTGCTAATAATCAGAAATGTTTGTTGAGCAGCAAATAAACATATTAGAATGATTTTTGAAGGATCATGTGACACTGAAGACTGGAGTAATGATGCTGAAAATTCAGCTTTGATCAGAGAAATAAATTACATTTTAACAGATATTCACATAGAAAACAGCTATTCTAAATATTTCACATTTTACTGTATTTTTCATCAAATAAATGCAGCCTTGGTGAGCAGATGGGACTTTTTAAAAAAAAAAAAAAAAAAAACACTAAAAAGCTCTTATTTTAAAAATCAGACTTGCTCATTATAACTGTTTTGTAGGCATCGTGTACAATGTTCAGGTGGTGACTGGGAACATCAGAGGTGCAGGTACCAACTCCAAAATCCACATGATCATGCACGGCTCCAAAGGCCTGAAGAACAGCGGCAAGATCTTCCTGGAGGGAGGGAAGTTCGAGCGCGGCCTGACCGACATCTTTAACGTGGAGATTGCAGCACTGCTCAGTCCGCTTAGCCGAGTCACGATCGGTCACGATAACGGAGGCGTCAGTTCAGGCTGGTACTGCGACAAGGTCAAGTCTTTGTCCTCCATTTGGTTCATTTCATGGGTCACCTTTGGTTAAACTTCACTGTTATCATAGAAAATAATTTCAATTTGTCATTTAGTTTAAAACCAAAACCAGTGTTTTCATGCACTGGTTGGTTTTGAGATTTTGGTCTATTTTGCTTCCATCTCATGTGCCTTCTTTCAGAATAGTGGAAAGAAAACGTCCAAAATACACATTTAGTGTTTTTTTTAGTTTTTTTTTTACAGAGTTTTATTCCTCTTTATATTCTGAAGATTCGTTCATATAGCATTCTCACTAAATTATAAAGCATTTTATTCCTAAAAATATATTTGTTTTTCCTACAGAAGCTTGTTTCTGCGACAGGATCAAAATAAAACCAAGTAACTGCGACTTTTTTATCTCATAATTAAGAATTTATATAGTTTATATCTCACAGTTGTCTTTTTTTTCTTGCAATTCTGAGAAAAAATAAAATAATTGTGAGACATAAACTCACAACTGCAAGAAAAAGTCATAACTGCAAGATATAAACTAAATGCCAACTATAAACCGAGAATTACAATAAAAACACAGAACTGTGAGGAAAAAGTCAGAATTGCAAGATAAAAATGTAGAATTGCGAGACGTAGTTGTAATTGCAAGAAAAAGTCAGAACTGCGAGAATATATCTGGCAATTCTGAGTGCAGTAATCTTTTGTTTTTTATTTTTTTATTTTTTATAAGCTTCAATAATTTTCTGGTAGAGTGATAAAAAGAGAAATCCAAAATCTCTTCTGGAAGAACTTTTAACTTTAATATGTTAACAATATTCAGATTTATGTTATGGAAATGTATGCAAATGAGTGTTTATACACTGACCAAAATTCTAAATGCAATACTTTTGTTTTTGCCCCCATTTTTCATAAGCTGAACTGAAAGACCTAAGACTAAGATTCTATGTACACAAAAGGCCTATTTCTCTCAAATATTGTTCACAAATCTGTCTAAATCTGTGTTAGTGAGCACTTCTCCTTTGCCGAGATAATCCATCCACCTCACAGGTGTGGCATATCAAGATGCTGATYAGACAGCATGATTATTGCACAGGTGTGCCTTAGGCTGGCCACAATAAAGGCTACTCTAAAATATGCAGTTTTACTGTATTGGGGAGGTCCGGGGGGTCCGAAAACTAGTCAGTATCTGGTGTGACCACCATTTGCCTCACGCGGTGCAACACATGTCCTTCGCATAGAGTTGATCAGGTTGTTGATTGTGGCCCGTGGATTGTTGGTCCACTCCTCTTCAATGGCTGTGCGAAGTTGCTGGATATTGGCAGGAATTGGAACACGCTGTCGTATACGCCGATCCAGAGCATCAAACATGCTCAATGGGTGACATGTCTGGTGAGTATGCTGGCCATGCAAGAACTGGGATGTTTCAGCTTCCAGGAATTGTGTACCGATCCTTGCAACATGGGGCGGTGCATTATCATGCTGCAACATGAGGTGATGGTCGTGGATGAATGGCACAACAATGGGCCTCAGGATCTCGTCACAGTATCTCTGTGCATTCAAAATG
>JAHKKF010480951.1:0-14998 GCA_019740295.1 Labeo calbasu | reverse complement strand
ATCTATTTTCTCATCTATCTATTTATTTACATTTATTTATTTAATCTATTGAATTAATTAAAATAATAAATATTCTAACATTAACATTATCTATGAAATATTAAATGATATATTAAAACATAAACATAATTTCATATACAATACCTCTCAAAAAGTTTGGGATCAGTAAGACTTGTGATGTTTTTTTTAAAGAAGTCTCTTATGCTCATCAAGACTTTATTTGAAATAATACTGCAAAATGTTATTACAATATAAAATAATGTTGTTGTTTTTTTAAATGTACTTTAAAATATAATTTATTCCTGTGATGCAAAGCTTTTCACTAGCTCTTACTCCAGTCTTAAGTGTCACATGATCCTTCAGAAATTATTCTAATATGCTGATTTATTATTAGAATGATTAATGTTGGCAGCAGTTTTATTCATTAATTATTCATTTTTAATCATCAAAATATTTTTTTGGATCCTGTGATTCTTTTTTCAGGATTCTTTAATGAATAACAAGTTAAAAAGAACAGCATTTATTCCAAATGTAAATCTTTTGTAACAATATAAATCTATGCTATCACTTTTTTAAATGAATTTAACACATCCTTGGTGAATAAAAAGAAAGCATACAAAAAAATTTACTGACCCCGTACTTTTAAAAAGTATTGTATATTATTAGGAAAAAATGGTATTTTAAATAAATGTTGTTCTTTTAAAATTTTCTTTTTAAAAAAGTATCACAGGTTCCAAAAAATATTAAGCAACACGACTGTTTCCAGCACTGATAATAAATCAGTATATTAGAATGGTTGCTGAAGGATGTATATTAAAATATAAGAACGCTGTATTACATCGTAATAATATTTCATAAGAGACTTCTTTAAAACATTACAATTCTTACTGATCCCAAACTTTGAGCGGTAGTGTATGTATAACATTTAAAATATTAACATGTAAATATTATATCGTTCTGTATGTAAATTGACTTATAAACTTCTAAATTAAATGTTTTATGTTAATTTATATGTGTATTAATATTTTAAATCTACATTAAATACATATTTATGTTAGAGCTGCAAAATGATCAGTTGCAATTTTTTTTCTTTGTATTCAGATTTTATTTATATCCTTTCAGAGGAGTATAGTCATCATGCTTAAAATGCCTTAAAGGAATAGTTCACCCAAAAATGAAAATTCAGTCATTAATTAGTCACCCTCATGTTGTTCCAAGCTCGTAAGAGCTTTGTTCATCTTCAGAACACAAATTAAGATATTTTTGATAAAATCCTTTCTGACACCTCCTGAGAAGAAATTGTTGACTACAGTCGTTATTTTTGTTTTCTTTGTGCACAAACGTATTCTTGTTGCTTCATAACATTACGGTTGAACCACTGATGTCACATGGACTATTTTAACGATGTTCTTACTCCCTTTCTGGGCCTTGAACGTTTCAGTTGCATTGCTGTCTATGCAGAGTCAGAAAGCTTTCGGATTCCATCAAAAATATCTTAATTTAAGTTCTAAAGATGAACAAAGGTCTGACGGGTTTACAACTACATGAGGGTGAGTGATTGATGACAGAATCTTCATTTTTGGGTGAACTGTCCCTTTAACTGTAAGTGTAATACGTGTTTAACAATGTTGCAGGAATTTCAAATAAACATATTTGTCAAGTGAAGTGATTTTCTACAAATCTCCCAATCTTAGTGTAGGAAGCAATGAACACTAGGGAGCTGCTATCTTTCCTAGTGCAGGAGGACAGCTGAACTGAGCTTTGGTTGCCCTGTGTACAGTAAGAACTGTCATTTAGCTGATGACCCAAATATCGTCCTCTGTCATGTATTAACTGTTTTTACACTAACCTAAGAAGCATTCTGGCTGTCCTGACTCACCGTCCGCCTCTTTCATCAGGATTGTGGTTTTGTTTCTTTATTTATTGCTGTTCAGACAAAAGGCCCATCTCCATGGTGATGTCATTACACACAAATGAGCGATCTCCATGCACCCACGTAAGAAGACAGACACAAAGAACGGCCGTGTGGGATCACATAGACTTAGGTTAGTTAGTGTGTCCGGTTCGGTCCAATCTCTAGACACAGTTTGTTGTAGTTTAGCAGAATAATTGAACTAATGCACGTCTGCAGATTTATCAGGTTGGCTTTATTACAGCTACAGGCTGCTGATGTGCTGTGATCACTATGTTTAATTAAAGAGATAAAAGAGCTATTGAATTGGCAGCTTTGTACACTTTTGTTGTTTGTTGATGGATGTGTGTATTTATGAAGCATGCATTAATGGCTGAGTTTTACTCAACTGCGTTCACTTGAAAACTCATTGTGACCTGCTGATATGGGAATGAAGACGATGTGCGTTTGAATCATTTATTGAAAACAGAGCATGCATTTGGTTATTGTTGCTCAGCAGTTTTGCAGATTTAATTACTTTAGGTACAGAGTGAATTATGTGGTTATATGTAGCCTATATGTTTTAAAAGTGAACATATCATTAAAATATGACTTTTTCCATGTTTAAGTGCTATAATCAGGTTCCCGGTGAATCCACCAACCCAGAAAACATGAAAAAGTAACTCAGTAACTTTGTTTTGGTAAGCCTTTCTCTGCAAACATGAAAAATTAAGCTGCTCAGATTTCGCTCCCCCACTGATGTAAAAATGGGATGTTATTATAATATTACCGCATGTTTCCACCCACGGCACAGCCTTTTTGTTTTCGGAAGTGACAATGGTGTATCAGCTCTAAGCGCAATAAGACATGAAAGAGAACTTAGTTTAGTACTCACATGCTGTGTGACAGCCACTTGTCACTTGACATGTGTGCCCAAACCCTATATCAGAATTTTAAACGAATATGGTCCAAAACACATGATAGACATGATAATCAAAACCAAACAGATGTTTTTTAGCAGAGTATCTGAGGTACGAGCTGTAAAGGCACAGCCCTATTCTGGAAAAGGGGGCGGGGAACAGCAGCTCATTTGCATTTAAAGAGACATGCATGAAAACAGCGTGCTTCCACTCAAAATAGGCGTTTTCAAAATTATATAATAAACAATCTGTAGGGTGTTTTGAGCTTAAACTTCACAGATACATTATGGGGACACCTGAAACTTAGATTACATATTGTAAAAAGGGGGCATAATAGCTCTCTTTTAATGTTTTACTTTATAAATATTTATCTACTCAATATCATAAGAACAGTTAATCCGTAATGATATTGATTGAAACATTACCCACCTTACATACACAAAAGTTTACTGCAAGTGATGATAGAGTGTAGTTGAGAAAGACAGATTGATTCACTAACTGGTAAGTGAGTTCATTCACTGAAGGATTGTTAGACTGATTTAGAATTGGACCTTCTGTATTTTTGGATCCATTCAGTTAAAGGACAGACTCATGAGTTATTCGTTTGTGAACAGTGCTGGTAGCGCTGTGTACTGTTTGTTTTTGTGTGCAGCTTGTGAGGACATTAATGTTTTCTTGCTATTTTCTTGCCAGTATTGAAGTTTAATTTTAAACATCCATAGAAACCTTTAAGATTAAATTTAATTATTGTGCTTTAAATAGAGAGTGAATGTGTGTCTGATGGTGAGGTAGCGCAATGAAGTGAGTGGGGGGATTGTAAATGTAATCCTCTGGCCATCTGTTGCTCTCTCCGTCCAGTCATCAGGCATCCTCCTCACTAGCTGCAGGGTCGAAAGTAAACGATACACACTGTATGACACACCGATTCCACTTCCTGCTTTATACACTGTATTTCCTGCTGCTCCCAGTGTTCACCTGGTGTCTTTATATAAGTCAATAAGTTGCAGAAATGATCTCTGGATCACATGATTTGTACTTGATATTTTAGTTCCTGATTTTTTTTTTTTTTTTTTTCAGTAAAATTGTGTTAAATGGTCATTTATTTCAGCAATTTGTGCATACAACATGAGTTCATATAAAATTTTAAAAATATATAAATATTATAGTTGTGTATTGATAATTTGTGACCCTGTTTTTTACATATTAACCCATATTAGTTTTATTTCAGCAATTGTATGTACATGCAACTCCATGATTTTAAGTTTAATTTGAAGTTTAAATAATCTTAATGTATATGCACTACCACTCAAAAGTTGGCAGTAATTATGATTTTAGGGGTTCAAGAGCATAGCGCTGAAACCCTATTGTAATTGTTAGAATGGCCAAAGATCAGCAATCTCCACACAAAATTGATCGGTCAGACGAAAACGCAAGTCAAAGACTTGAAATTCGGAGGGATGGTAGTTCATAATACCTAAACCATCAGTCACAGGCTCAAGTGTTTTATGTCATTGGATCATCTTTAAAGTCCACTTCCAGAACAAAAATTTACAGATAATGTACTCACACGTCGTTTTCACGTCTTTCTTTGTTCAGTCGTAAAGAAATTATGTTTTTTGAGGAAAACATTTCTGCATTTTTCTCCATATAATGGACTTCTATGATGCCCCGAGTTTGAACTTCCAAAATGCAGTTTAAAGGCGGCTTTCCAAAGATCCCAAATGCGGTTGTAAACAATCCCAGCTGAGGAAGAAGGGTCTTCTCTAGAGAAACGATCGGTTATTTTCATTAAAACAATACAATTTAAATACTTTTTAATGTCAAATGCTTGTCTTATTGCTCTGCCTGAACTCTGTTTATTCTGGTTCAAGACAGTTAGGGTATGTCGAAAAACTCCAATCATATTTTCTCCTTCAAAAACTTCAAAAATCATTTCAAAATCATCCTACATCACTGCACCGACCCAGTCTTTGCAAAGTGAACATGCAAAGATCATCAAACAGCCTTAACAAAAAAAGGTAAAACAGCAATATAGGACGATTTTGAAGTTGAGGGAGAACATGCGATGGGAGTTTTCCGACATACCCTAACTGTCATGAACCGGAAAAAAAAACGTATTTTCTCCCTCAACTTCAAAATTGTCCTATATCGTTGTTTTACCTTTTTTGTTAAGGGTGTTTGATCTTCTTTGCATGTTCCCTTTGCATAGACTGGGTCATTACTTCTGCAGCGATGTAGGATAATTTTTGAAGTTGAGGGAGAAAATATGATTGGAGTTTTTCGACATACCCAAACTGTCTTGAGCCAGCATACACAGAGTTCAGGCAGAGCAAGACAAGATGAGCATTTGACATTAAAAAGTATTTAAATTGTATTGTTTTAATGAAAATAACCGATCGTTTCGCTAGATAAGACCCTTCTTCCTCAGCTGGGAACATTTACAACTGCATTTGGGATCATTTGAAGCCGCATTTAAACCGCATTTTGGAAGTTCAAACTCGGGGCACCATATCAGTCCATTATATTGAGAAAAATCCTGAAATGTTTTCCTCAAAAACACAATTTCTTTACGACTGAAGAAAGACATGAACATCTTGGATGACAAGGGGGTGAGTACATTATCTGTAAGTTGTTGTTCTGGAAGTACTTCTGTAACGTTTATGTGCATTTTGGCTATTTTTGTCATGCTGGAAGGAGAAAAGAGGTTGAGACATCACTACCAGCCTAGGCTGTTTTTTTGGTTTTAGTTTTTCTTAGTTTGTTTCTGAGAGATTTTGGACACTTTTCATATGGTCAGGCTAAGAGACCACCTGAAATTAGATAAGCTTAGGCTGATATAAACACTTTTGAGTTTTTTTTTTTTTTTTTTCTCTTCAGAGAAGCTCACAAGTTATTCAGGAATAAATGCAAAGAGCTCGAACAACTTAAAGTTCCACAAAGGAGACGTGCAGGAAGTTCCTGTTCAGCCGCCCTCTATCTAAACAGCATCTCAGGAAGACTTGACACTAAGCGAATACATTGCTTTCCGTTATTAGCACCCACAATAATGAGAGTCAATGAGTTTCCACTGACATGGTGACCCATACCCCAAGGCCTTAAAGAAACCTAACGTCTGTTTCCGCTCAGCTAGAATTGTGGAAAATGATCACACACTCTTGTGACTTCCTGTGACAAAACATTCTTTCTTTCTTGTTTTCTGGGAAAGCATTCGTGTTTCTCATTGTGTTGTTTAACCTTTGTCTCTCAGTATTAATCTCAACATCATTATGTCCCATGGGGCTCATGCTCCTGCGTGCACGACATCTTGTCAGATAACCGGCGAGAGGTTATAGCAATATGCGTTAGTAATCCACGGTGATGTCTCGCGGCCCGCCGTCCAATCCCAGCATCCATCTGGCATATCCATCCCGCCACGGCCAGCACACGGGGCTCAAGCAGCCATCAGAAGTAATCTGCTCTAAATCACAGCTCAATCCCATAATAGTTATTGTATGGCTGTGGGCAAGGTCTTACACAGAGATGAGAATATTGTTCAAAATGTTGGTTTTGTTTATCATAAGGGCTCTTTCTGCTGGTGATTTTTACTTGCCCTACCAACATTTCTACTGCCAATCACCACAAGTACAATACACATGATAAATGGTAGTAATTTTTGTTTCTTATATAATTTTTTTTTTTTTTTCCTGTTTTGTTTTGTAGTGCAACAAAAGCTTAATTTTCTGCCTGTTCTTTTGAAAAATTCTTTGTTTTTTTTCTGTTTTTGTTTTGTATAACTTTTCCTGGAAACGTTGATCTTTTCAAATGTGCTTATAATTTTCAGCCCATTCTTTTAGAAGCGTTTTTTTTTTAATATCTTGTTTTACAACTAAAGCTAACTTTTGCTGGAAAGCATAATTTCAGATATGCTTATAATTATCAGCCCATTCTCATAGAAGTTTTTACTTTTGTTGGCATTTTGTTTTTTTTATTTATTTATTTTTATTTCATGTTTTACAACAAAAGCTAACTTTTGCTGGAAAACATTAATCATTTCAGGTATGCCTTTGTTTTTTTTTTTTTTCTGTTTTAGTTTTGTTTTTTAGTGTCTTATTTTACAACAAAAACAAACTTTCACTGGAAAACATTGATTGTTTCAGATATGCTTATATTTTCAGCCCATTCTTTTAGAAGTTTTTTTTTTTACTTCTGGCATTTTGTTTTTTGTTTGTTTTTGTTTTGTTTTTCCATTTTTATTTTATTTATTTATTTTTAAGCTAACTTTTGCTGGAAAAAAAAAAGATAATTTCTGTTTTGTTTTTTTTAGTGTCTTGTTATACAACAAAAGTAACATTTTGTTACTTTGTTATTTTGTTACTTTTTTTAATGGTTTGTTTTACTTTTGCTGGAAAACATTGAAAACATTGCTGAAAAAATTCAGCCCAATCTTTTAGAAGTTGTTACTTTTGTGGCCGTTTCCCAGCAGACATATTAAGACATTAATATTTGATTAAATTTCGGTAGCAACATCAGGTGACTAATTCAACTGATTCAATGTCAGTTCAACGTCTAATGTCAATGTTAATTTAATGTCCAATATCGACATCAGCTGATGCTGATATATTTAGGTTGTGTAACCAACAGTAAGTCAACGTCAAATTGACATCAAATACTGATTCAAATACTGATTTTTCATTACCAACCAAAATGCAACGTCATTGGGGTTGGGGTCCAACGTCAACCTGATGTTATGTTGACTAAAACAAAAAGCTAACTTTTGCTGTAAAATGTAGATCATTTCAGATATGCTTATATTTTTCTGCTCATTCATTTCAAACTATTTACTTTTTTGTTTTTCTGTTTTTGTATTGTGTTTTTGTTGTTTTGTTTTACAAAAAAACCTAACTTTTACTGGAAGACGTTGCAAATAATTTCAGATATGCTTATAATCTGGTCATTATTTTGAAAGTTTTTTTACTTATGAAAGATCATGCTGTTGTTTTCTGTATTTGTGATGATTACAGCAACACACAGACTATTTCAGATTTGCATATAATTTTCAGCCCATTCCAACACGTTTATCAGTTGCTCCATCTATGTGTCATTCATGAATTTCTGCTCCTGTCTGGATTGCAGGACTCCCAAACTTACACCTTCACTTGGACAAAGTGTAAACAGATCAGTCTTGGAAGGCATTTATGCATTAGTCTTTTTATAATTAGATCTGTCCAAGCCATTCAGTCAGTAAAGCTCAGATTCCTTAAAGGAGAAGTCCACTTCCAGAACAGCATTTCACAAATAATTTACTCACCACCTTGTCATCCATGTTTATGTCTTTCTGTCTTCAGTCGTAAAGAAATCATGGTTTTTGAGGAAAGCATTTCAAGATTTTTCTCCATATAATGGACTTCATTGGTGCCCCGATTTTGAACTTCCAAAATGTAGTTTAAATGCAGCTTCGTGTCATCTCGGGGAGTGATTCATTCAGTCGCGCATGGGCAACATCCTATTAGGTTCTGTACTGAAATTAATTCACCTGTTTCGAGTCTATGGGTTTTTTTCGAGTCGTCCACCTTATGGGTCTGTCACGTGATGAACGAACGACTCAAACCCGTTGGTAAAATGGTCCGAACTTCCCGTCACTACTATGAATCACGTCTAAGTTCATCGTCTGTGTACTCCAGCTCAAATAGGTAGAGTAATGCAAAAACTTCATCTCATTTTCTCCGACAACTTCAGAATCGTCCAACAACGGTGTACCTTTTTGTTTGTAAACGGCGTTTGACTGACTTACACTTCCTTAGTCTTTGCGCTTTCGCTTTGTAAACAGTTCCACCTACGTTTCGTGTGACCTTTCGATGTGATTCAATAGTATGTAGTGTTGTGAACGTGCATCCCAGAGCCTGTGCTACACAAGCTTTTGTGCTTAAAGTATACAAATTTTTATTTTCTGAAAAAAAAAAAAACAAAAAAAAACACTTTTAACTTTATAAGGTGCATCCTGAGATACTTTGGAATTGCTTTTCTTTCACTTCCTTCACTACATGAATAAATGCTGTTAAGACAATTATTCATTCTCGTGTCATTCCAAACCTGTATGACTTTCTTCTAAGGAACACAAAAGTAAAATAATGTAAGAATGTAAAATATATATATTTTTTTTGTTTTGGGGTACACTTGTGCCAACGTGCAATATGTAACTCCTAGCATAAAACAATAATAATTTTTTTTCTTTTTTTTCTTTCAGTTAAGAAAGCCAAACTCCAAGGACCTCCAGGTAAGCAAAACCTCAAATGTTTTTCTTTTCTTCTAAACACAATTCAGAATTATGTAAAAACAATATTTGCTTTTCTCTGGGTCATGGAAATCCTATGTAAATCACCTTGGTTTTGTGATTCGTGGACCATGTGGGATTTTGAGGCTTTTTTGTGCAATTTAGACTAATACTGCACCACTCCAATTGTATTTCACATCAAATTTTATGTACATGATAAATCCTGGATTCCTCTCAGAAACCATGAAAGTTCAGAGGTTGATTTGATAACTGATTCTGCCCTCATGTAATTCATCTTGTTTAAGTCCTAGAGCTTGTAGCTTGTGAGTTAGTGTGTAAGATCAAGTAGGTTAAGCTCAAATCCCCACACCCTCCTCATCTGCAAATCCTCACACTGTTGGCCTTCACATCGATCCCATAAGCTAGACTACTGAGTCCCTGGACAGGAATGTGACAGAGTTAACAATTGATTTTGGATTGTAATAGGACATCACAAGATGCCTTACACTGTGGTTATTTGCATGGTATGGGTGTTGGCTAGAGTTTAAGGGAGGTGTGAAGCTGTGAACCTATATGTAAATCCAGTGTTTTGTGCCTGGAGCAATGTTAAGATCTTAAAGGATTTTTTAAAGGGTTGGTTTACCCAAAAATTAACATTCTGTCATCGTTTACTCTCCGTTATGTCCACTGTGAAATCTGCTTTTCAGCTAAATTTGTTTTATTACAGTTTATGAACATAGTCTAAATAAGTATAAAAACCTTAATGGGACATTTAGCTTTTGTGCAGGTGTTTGCAGTATTTATTTCCTGAGTTAACTTACCAGGTTTCATTTGAAAAATAATATATACTCTTTTGAAAAATAATTTAAAAATAATAAATTATATATTTTAAATATTATATGTGATTATATATTTTAAATTATAACTTTTATTTTACAAATATAAAAAATAAATGGTAAATGAATATTAAATTATAAAATTTATATTTTCAGCATCATTAATCCAGTCTTCAATGTCACATGATCCTTTAGAAATCATTCTAATATGCTGATTTGCGGCTCAGAAACATCATAATATCGATGTTGAAAACAATTGTGCTGCCTAATATTTTGTGGAAACTGTGGTACTGTTTTTTGTGGTCCACAACATATGCATTGCAAAAAATTATGTCTTGCCTTCCTTTACAAATATCTAAAAATATCTTTTCTTTACTTCATTAGTCTTGTGTTCTAAAAATATTATCAAAATTATTATTTTTTGCTTAAAACAAGAAAAAAATATCTGCCAGTGGGGCAAGAAGGATAATCTTGTTTCCCTTTGAACAAAGATTTTGTGAACAGATATTTTTTTCTTGTTTTAAGCAAAAAATAACAATCATATTTTCAGAAAACAAAGCTTAATATTTTAAGTCATTTTGGTTGTCAAGTAAATGTATCTATTATGAATGTTTAGATATGTGAAAATACTAAGTAAGAAATTATTTTTTTGGTAATCACGACTTTATCTCACAGTTCTGACTTTTTTATATTTTATATCCTGCAATTGTGACTTTATAACACGCCCTTGAGAGTTATAAAGTCCGAACTGTAAAATATAAATTCACAATTGTAAGAAAATAGTTTTTTTCCTCAAAATTGACTTTTTAATTTACAGTCGCAAGTTTATATCTCACAATTCTGACTTTTTGTAGTTTGTATCCTGCAATTCTGACTTTATAACACACCCTTGAGAGGTGTAAAGTCCGAACTATGAAATATAAATTCGCAATTGTAAGAAAATAGTCTTTTTTCCTCAAAATTGACTTTTTAATTTACAGTCGCAAGTTTGTATCTCACAATTCTGACATTTTACAGTTTTCATCCTGCAATTCTGACTTTATAACATGCCTTTAAGAATTACGAAGTCTGAACTGTGAAATATAAATTTACAGTTGTAAGAAAATAGTCTTTTTTTTTTTTTTTAATAGACTTTATAATTCAGTCGCAAGTTTATATCCAGCAATTCTGACTTTGTAACATGCAATTTAAAGTTATAAAGTCCAACGTGTGAGATATAACTTCGCAATTGTTAGAAAATAGGCTTTTTTCCCCCTCAGAATTGACTTTAATTCACAATTTTATATCTCACAATTATATGAAAAGTCAAAATTGTGAGAAAAAAGTTAGAAAAAAGTCAGAATTGCAAGCTTGTATCTCAGAATTGTGAGGGGTTACATTTACAGGTTTATATCCTGACTTTATAATTAATTTATATCCTGACTTTATAACTTACAATTGCAAGTTTAGATCTCACAATTCTGACTTCTTACAGTTTATATCCTGCAGTTCTGATTTTATAACATGTCCTTGAGAGTTATAAAGTCCGAACTGTGAAATATAAATTTACATTTTTCCTCAGAATTGACTTTAATTCACAAGTTTATATCTCACAATTATAGAAGTCAAAATTGTGACAAAAAAGTTAGAAATCAAAGTCAGAATTGCAAGCTTATCTCTCATATATATATATATATATATATATATATATATATATATATATATATATATATTTTTTTTTTTTTCTTCATTTGCAGGTTTATATCCTGACTTTATAACTTACAGTTGCAAGATCTCACAATTGTGAGAACAACACACTATTGGACACCACTGACTTTTATTGAAAGGACACAAACACCAAGACCTTTTTTAGAATATTTTCTTTTGTGTTGCACAGAACACAATTAATATACAAATATTTAGCCATTTTTAGATCAATTTTAAGTAAATTTTAAGTACAATAGCTGTTTTCTTCTTTAAAATTTCATAAACTGTTTTACATCTCATCTCCTTTAAATTCTGCAGTAATGATTTCCACAAATAGTCAATCCCAGCGGGATAATAAAACCAGAAAATGCCTGTTTTATCTAAACGAGACACCAGTGTGCCGCTCACTCCCTCTGGGACTCTTGAGCACTCTTAACTCAGATCACACCCCATCCTGAATGTCCCAATCAGTCTGTACCATCACTTAAACAAACATGCAGCTCAGCACATGTCAGACTGCAATACTGTGTCACTGGCTCTATTGTATCAGAGAGTAAACAGTCGCTTGAGAATACGCCTGTCGGCCTCTGTCTGTCTGTGACAGGTGGCTCTTTTGTGTTCCAGCGCTGGAGAGTGTTTACTTTACCTCTCTAAAACCACTAAGATTGTTTGGCCAGAGTGAGGCTTATCCTACCTCTAAAAGTGTGACCTATATTAAGCAGAAATCCCTGGATTGCATTGCAAAATTATTAATGCTTTTTAAAAACGTGTAAATGCAAATGGAACTTGCGTCATAATACTCTGAAATGCATGTCTCTCATGTTCATAATCAGTGTTGGGGGTAACCCATTAAAGGTAACGCAAGTTACGTAATCAGATGACTTTTCCTCAAGTAACTAGTAAAGTAACATTACTTTTTAATTTATTTTTTCAAATATTAACGCCAGTTACTTTGTTTTCCCATTTATTGACTGACAGCTGTCCTGTCCCGCGTTGAATGAAATCATACTGTATTTTTTCTTCTGTAATTTAGATGATATACTGATTTCATAGTGATTCATGGCAAAAATGTCAACATCCACTGAAATCAAAGTAGTAAAAATAATTTCAAATCCACCCCATGTTTACTTAATTGTGCTGAAACTGCAAAAATAAAAACAACCTAATTTTTATCTTTAAAAATGTTATCATTTAAAGACTTGGGTTCCTTTTTTTTTTTGTTTTTTTCACATTGGTGAAATATGATGATAAAGACATGGCGTTGCAATTTTTTTAAAATAGAAAATGGTTCGTTTAATCTGTAATATATCACAAAATAATTTTTTTCACTTTATTTTTGATCAGTTGTACTGTATCTGTGGAAAAAACATCCGCATGACATTATGCGTAACTTCATTAAATATTTTTCTATAGTCCACCACTGTCAGTATAAACTGCAAAAAGCATGTACAGGTGCTGCGCACGTACAAGAATACCTCATGTGAACCTGCGTATACAATCCTCAAATCTATCCCATACCTCATACATGATTCATCAGGAGTCTGAAATGGAAATGTCAGCTCTCCATTGTACGCTACCTTTGACTAATTCATCGGAAAACTCAACTAGAGTCAATAATGAATGATGACATGTGGTGCAGTCATCAAGAAACCGTAAAACCATCATATTCCAGTGAAGTTTAAAGCTTTGCTTAAAGTGGGATATTCAGAGTTTTGTTTGTTCACTTAGTAACAATAAACTAGAGATCCATGTTACGTTTGAATGTGCATACATTTTTGGATGTGTACATCTTTTTTGCTGATTTCTTCTGTGATTTCTTTGCAGCTGGTTGAGGAACACTGACATTACATGTGATTTTCCCCTGCATTTTTATTGTAATATTGGTAATTTATGCCAGTCAGAGTCTCAGTGGGTGGTTCTTGGGCAGAATGAGTTTAAATCTGGACTAGACTTTATCCTAATAGTCAAAAGTCTGGTTATGTGAGAATAACGATTAAATGTACGCTTTACAGATTCACTCACCTGGCATGTGCTTTTCTCCACATCACTCTATCCTACGCTACCTTAGATAATGGATAATCAGGAGACGTGCTGAATCCGTAATTGGCATCTGAATGAAAAGTGGCTCTCTGCTAATCCACCCAGGTGTGATGTGAAACGTCATAGCTTTGTCTCATTGCGCTCATTGCTTGATTGATTAGTTCCTGTCAGTCCCAACCTCCACCTGGCTAGAGCCATAGCAGAGAATGGATTTCAGTGGCAGTGCACTGCTTTTATTGCTTTTTGCTCATTTTTGGTTGTTTTGTTGTTGTGCTATATACAGTCACCCCAAAACTACCAGAAAGCCATCAGATACTTTATGAACAGTCTGTCCTTCTTTTTCATTTGAAATCCGACAAACGTTTTACTTGAACCTCATCACATTTGTTGTGTTAAAGGAGAAGTCTACTTCTAGAACAACAATTCACAAATAATATACTCAGCCCTTTGTCATCCAAGATGTTCATGTCATTCTGTCTTCAGTCATGAAGAAATTATGGTTTTTGAGGAAAGCATTTCAGGATTTTTCTCCATATAATGGACTTCATTGGCGCCCTGATTTTGAACTTCCGAAATGTAGTTTAAATGCAGTTTCAAAGGGCTTTAAACAATCCCAGGCGAGGAAGAAGGGTCTTATCTAGCGAAACGATCTGTCATTTTTTTTGGAAAATAATTTTTTAATACTTTCTAAGCACAAAAGCTTGTGTAGCACAGGCTCTGGGATGTGCGTTCACGACGCTACATACTGTTGAATCACGTCGAAAGGTCACGCGGAACGTAGGCGGAACAACAGACCCAGTGTTTACAAAGCGAACGCGTAAAGACTAAGAAAGTGCAAGTAAGTTTGTAAATGCTGTTTACAAACAAAAAGGTACAACGATGTCTTCCTCTGAAGTCATAAGAGAAAATAAAATGGAGTTTTTTGCCATACTCAGTACACGATCAACACGTGATCCGTAGTGGTGATGGGAAGTTCGGATCATTTTACCGACTTGGAGCTTAGAGTCTCGTTCGGCAAAATGAACAAATCTTTTTTTCGCGTCATTTCGTTTATTTTAGCAAAATGTAATTAAAATGTTACGCGTTACTTCCCTAACGCATCTACTGCTTACACTGCAAACAAGACAAAACTATAATGCTATTAGAAAGCATTGTTTACCTGGGTCTTTAGTCTATGATTAGCTCACCTCACTTCTTATCTGTCAAGTTTTCAGGTTTGAGTCGTTCGTTCATCCCGTGACAGCCCCATAAGATGAACAAATGACTTGAAAAACCCAAAGACTCGAAACAGGTGAACTAATTCCAGTACAGAACCTAATAGGATGTTGCGCATGCACGACTGAACGAATCACTCCCTGAGACGACTCGTTCTTCC
>JAHKKF010480943.1:0-29685 GCA_019740295.1 Labeo calbasu | reverse complement strand
CCAAGTATTTTTAAAATATATAGTCACTGAAAGGGACAACAGACATTTTTAGTAGCATTTAGATTTTTTTCTCTTCAGCCAACAATGCTCCAGCTGCTCAGAAATGCATTAGTTTGACATTTGCTGTGATTTTTTTTGTCTTTTTATTACAAAAATGTCATTTATTCACATTAGTTTCATTGTTTTCTTTATTAGATGATAATCTGAGCGAGGATGATATGAATGAATGTGTTAAGGAGGACGCACTGGAAGGGGAGGATGATGACGCGCAACAGTCAGAGCATGTGAAAACGAAAAAGAAGAAAGCTAAAGCAAACATCCCTATGAGGTGTTCTATGTATATTACTTAAGTATATTTATATTTTTATATTTATATTTATATATAATCCCAAGTAAAACTGATTGTAAGAGAAAATGTTCTCACTTTATTCATATTTACAAAGGAAAAGGAAAAAAGGAGGCCTCAAACTAGAAGGAGATGGTGAGGGTGGTTCAGCAGACCAACAGAAAGGTGAAGATGAGTCAAAAGAAGATCATTTTGTAACTGTGTCAAAAGTGAACAACGAAGAGAAGCAGAAGAAGAAAGCAGATGATCTTTGGGCTAGTTTTTTAAGTGATGTTGGCCCTCGACCCCAAGCAGCAGCTCCAAGTACAGGTTCTCAGCAGGTAACCATCAACCCAAGAAAACGATCAAAGTGAAGTAAGATATATAATTTATTGATTTTAATTTTCATGTACTAACACTAGATTTCTGTCTTGGCTCCGTTTGGGCTGATGTGAAACTTTTTGTGTGTGTGTGTGTTGATACTACAGTCAGAATGCATTACGTATTTTTAAAATTTAAATTCATAAAATTAAATTTTATGTGCTTGTGTTTTATTTAATTATCTGTTAGATTAATGTGCATGTTTTTGTTTACATCTCTTATAGTCTACATCTACAGCTGGCACAGACAAGCCTACTAAACCCTCTACAACGTCTCAGCAGCAGGAGGACAAACCAAAAGAATCCTCCAAAATCACAATTACCAAGGTGTTTGATTTTGCAGGAGAAGAAGTTCGGTAAGTGTAACTGTCTTATGTAACCGTAAGCCTTTTATATAGCCACCAGATGGCAGCATACCTCCATTAATTAGATGTAGAGCTGAACATGCTGTAAACAATTCTTCAGAAACATGTTCTTTTCATAACAATGATTTGTGCAAGAAGCAGTATTTATGTGTGCATGTTATAAACAAAATCAAAAAACGTATTGAAATATGTGGGCCATTTCAGTGAATGCTGTCATTTAATAGTTAATAACAGTGCAGTCGTCTAATATTGTTGCTGCTTTTCAATAATTAATTCCAGTACATTGTATTTATGAGCCAGTAAAAAATTCAAATCCTGCCAAGCACAAAGCACTGACAAGCTTTGAACTCATTTGATGAACACAAGATGTTTTTATAGAACAAATGTTAATAAGAATCACAATACAGTGGCCCCAAAAGTATTTCGACACTTGTGATTTCGTTCACTAATGTTTGACAGTATATATCAATATATCCAATATATATAAATTTTTGGATAATTTAAGGCTAAGATATTTTATTATTTATTTTTTTAATGTTCTGCTAATAATTTAATTTAATGTTCTGGTGTTTGACTTATATGACCAAATACTTTTTTGATAAAAAATAAAAAAAATACACAATAGTGAAAAAGTTAAGCAGTGATTTTGTAAAGTAGTATTACCATTTAAAATTAAAAGAAAAATAAAATTCTATTTAATGTATTTTAAAATGTAATTTATTCCTGTAATGGTAACGCAAAATTTCTGTCATTAATTCACACACATCTTTCAGAAATCTCAAGAAACATTTCTTATTATTATCAATGTTGAAAACAATTGTGGATATTTGATATTTGTGGATTCTTTGAATTAGAAAGTAAAAAAAAAAAAATACAGCATTTATTTGAAATATAAAACTTTTTTTTTTTTTTTTTTTACATTATAAAGCCTTTTTCACTGTTATCTAGTCTGTTATGTTTCAATGTAATGTTTCCTTGCTGAATAGATGTATTAATTTCTTAAAAAAAAAAAAAAAAAATGGGATCAGTAAGATTTGTAATGTGTTCATCAAGGCTGCATTTATTTTACTTTGCATTTTTTCTGAATTCTTTGATGAATAAAAAGTTAAAAGAACAGCGTTTATTAAAAGTCTATTTTTTTTTCTAACAATATAAGTATTTACTATCACTTTTCATCAATTTAACACATCCTTGCTGAATAAAAGTTTTTTTTTTTTTTTTTAATGTACTGACCTCAGACTTTTGAATGGTTGTGTATACGGTTACAAAGGATTTCTGTGTTGAATAAATGCTGTTAAAAAATCCTTTACAGGCTCCAAAAAAATATTAAGCAGCAATGTTTTCAACATTGATAATAAATCAGCATATTGGAATGATTTCAGAAGGACCATGTGACATTAAAGATTGGAGTAATGATGCTGAAAATTCAGCTTTAATCATAGCAATAAATTATATTTTAAAATAAAACACAGTTATATTAAATTGTAATAATATGTCCCAGTATTACAGTTTTTGATCAAATTAATGCATCCTTGATGAGCATAAGAGACTTCTTTAAAAAGCATTAAAAACCTCACTGATCCGAAACTTTTGAACAGCAGTATATATATATATTTTTTTTTTTCATTTTAAAATGCACAATGAGTATTTCGAGCATTATATCTTTTGTTGCGCTCCCAGGGTCACGAAAGAGGTAGACGCAGACTCGCGAGAGGCCAAAAGTTTTCTAAAGAATGAGGAGAAGGCTTTGAAGGAGAAAGAAGAGGTCTCTGAGCCACAGCCATCTGTTCCACTCTCCTCTGGATCCAGGTACCACCCCACTTCATCCCTTTACTCCTGCATTTTGTTGTTCAGATCCTTCTCAGTACATGCGAAATTACAATTTACAACCATTGTGTCAGTTAATTAATGAAACAAAGTGGTTTTTAATAGTTCTGTTTTGTGTTTCACTGACGCAGAAGTGAATAACTCATTAGCGCTTGACTGTAATTAATTCTTTGTTATTGATGTTGTTATATTACAGTAATTAGATGTGATCTCCTTCAGTGGGGTTGGTGCTGGTAAATGGATGGAGACGTCTGTGTGTTTGCCGTGCAGGGCTAGAGGGAATGTCAGACGTGTCATTGATCTCTGACAGCTATGATAGCGAGTCTTTGATCCTCTATAATTCCATATCTGCCTGTAGGGAAAACCAGCGATGACACACAAATATGTTTCATCCGCAGTGTGTGCAGGGGTTGTATTTCCTCTGTTGTACTAAACCAATCCAAAATGGCCTTTGCAGTCCATCTGTGGAGTTTGTGCATGTTTAAGAGTTAATCACTCTTGTGATCTTCCTCGGGGTCTTCACATCTCCTTACAAAAGGTTATTTTGGACAGATGCTCTCGTCGGTCCTCTGAGACTGTGAATGTTTGCTGAACAGGAAGTCATATTTTTCCCTGCACAGGATATACAGTATGGGGCGTTGGCTTGCGGAGCAGGAAAGCAGCTTGGACCCCACCTCTCTCATCCCTTTATCATCCGTCACTTAATGTCCACGCTAAAAATGCTCTATATTCACTCTGCCTCTACTAAACTGTCTGTATCTGGTTTTGATGGCTTTTAAGTGCTTGCATATCATTGCTCAGTCAGTGTGACTTTAAATCAGGCCTCTTCAAATTCCAATGGCTGTTTCGCTTCAACACAGCAGGGTTCCTGCTTAAACTATGCACTGAAGGAGCCTAAACACAAAGGGTACCTGTCTTCAATATTCACTCGCTTCCCTTCTCTTCCTTTAAGCCTCTTTTGTGTGATTTGAGGTTAGAGGGCTTGAGTCAGCAGTGTGGCGCTCTCTCTCTCATACACAGGCACAGTGGCTCTCTGTTTCTCTACTTAACAGTGTCATACTGCGCCTCAATGCAGAACTGCTGACGATGGTAATACACACGCTTCTTCCTTCTCCGGCATTTTTGTACCCTTTCTTTACGAACAGATTTTACTTTGTTACTGTGGTTTGCATAATTATGGAAAATTGTAACCCTTTACAATCAAGATTTACGTTATTTCATGCATTAGGTATCACAAAGTAACGAAGTAGTGCCTTTTAACAGCATTTATTTTTCTAGGTTAATTTCTAGGCTTTGTTTATAAACATGATACATATTCATTTTTAATTTGTTTGATTATAATTAATGTTAAATGTTAAAAATATATATTAGTATGCACTACCATTCAAAAGTTTAGGGTCTGTAAAAGATTTCTTTTTTATAATAAATTGATATTTTTATTCAGCAAGGACTAAGTGAAATGGATCAAATGTGACAGTTGAGACTCTTACACTGTAACAAAATAAGTCTCAAATGTTTCTTTAAACTTCGTGAAAAAAATCTTGTTAGAAAAATATTAAGTAGCTCATTTGTATTGAACGTTGATGATAAGAAATGATTTCTGAAGTGACACTAAAGACTGGAGTAATAATGCTGAAATTTTACATTATACATGTAGTAAGACAGAAAACAGGTCTTTAACTTTTGTAATCATAATTCATAAAACTGCTGTTTTTACTGTATTTTTGATCAAATAAATGCAGCTTTGGAGATTTCTTTCAAAAACATTTAAAAAAGCATAACCAACCTCCAACTTTTGAACAATAGTGTGTGTAGAAAATAAAATTAATTATTGCAGTTATTATAAAAAATACAACAGAGGTGCAAAACGATTAGTCACGATTAATCGATTCAAAATAAGTTTGTTTGCATACTATATGTGTGTGTACTGTGTATATTTATTGTGTGTGTGTATATACATATATACACACACACACAATAAATATACACAGTACACACACATATAGTATGCAAACAAACTTTTATTTTGAATCGATTAATTGTGAGTAATCGTTTTGCAGCTCTAAAGGACAAATCTAATGTTCAACTGGATAAAAAAGCTAAATTTAATGCTCAGTAGCTGGGTTTCCATTCTAAGTTGCAAATTTAACTTGTGCATAAAATTGAAATATCACATAAAACATTTGCGAATAAGCACTGTTTCCATCCAGTGAGTCAAAGAGAACTAAATCGTCACTTCCTGATAAACTGGCACTAAATATCACTAAGAAAAGTAGGAAAAGCCACTGAATATAATAATTTTCCTATATAATAAAATGCTTGCACCTCAGAGAGAGCAAACGAAACGCAATAAATATGGTCACTGCTTTCAGACGTGGATGCCAGCTGTTTGGGAAAGCAGACGTGTATGACAGTTCTGGGAGGCAGAAATAGTTTGGCATTTCAGAATGACCTTAATTCAAATGCTGTGCAACAATATTGGTCCGCTGGTAAGTCAAGTTATCCTGTCCCATAGTGCAAAGTCACATGGCTTTTTTTTTTGATGCGTGTGGAGGAGTTTATTTGAAAAAAGCGTTTTCATCTTCCATTATTCGCATTAACCGTATTTGGCACAATTAAAAAAAACACCTCAAGTGCCATTTTGCCATTTCCATCATTCGTTTCTGATGTGATGCTTCAAAATGCACATAAACAGGGTGATGGAAACATAGCTACTGATGAAACAGACACTAATTTTACACAGTGTTCACACTTGTCATGTTTGGTTAGATTAAAAAGAACTCTGGTGCGATTGCTCTGTGCAGTTCGTTTGAGTAATGAGTGTGAACGCTGCCACCCGAACTCTGGTGTGCCAGACCGCTAAAAAGATGGGTCTCGGTCTGCTTCCAATAGAACTCTGGTGCAGTTTGAATGAAATTTGAACGCAACACAGACCAAATACTTCTAAACGAACCAAAAACAGGAAGTAATGACAAGATGTATCATTTTCCTTTTTAGTCCCACCCAAATTAACCGAATTACAAGTGTGAACACACCCTTAGTGTAAATTGTTTGTAAAGCTATTCTTGTGTAAATTGAAATTTGATGGCATTATGAACAAATCGTTCTCCTTGTGTTTCATGAATAAAGCTTCAGTCGTTCCCAAAAACATTGAAAATGTTACAGTATAAGAATGGAGAGCCTGTAGTTTTTCAGCAATTCACATTACCGAAATGATGTTAAACAGCTCTTCAGTTTCTTTTCCCTCCACACACACAGACTCACCTCGACCCTCCATCTGTTGATTCTTCCCAGCAGCCCACTGGCATGTGAACGGGGATCAAAATGAACACGCGCCAAGTGCCAAAATGCGAATAAAAATTGAATTTGGCAAGTAAATGGAATGTATTTCCTCACCAGTTGGCTGGTAACTTTATTAGGAACTGCAGCATTGCTAGGTTTAATTGAACTGTAAAATGTTAGTCTAACCTTTTTTCCTCAGTGAAATATGTACCGTTATAGTTTATTTAGGATGCGTAGATTTTTTTTTTTCATTCTTTCCAGAGCTCCATGTAGCTACAATAAAATGGAAATAATGTTAACTACAGTTTCATGGTTGTTAAGAAATATTTAAGACCTGTACATTTCCTTTGGCAGATGAAGTGGCAAAAGTTAATTTTGGACACCGTGTAAGTTTGCATGTATGTGTGAATGATAACTTTTTTTGTAAGCACCATTTGTGTGGACACCACAGACTGATGTGACCTCACTGCTAGTGGTTCAAGTGTTGAGCAGCGTTGTGTAATTCTGTGTCGTCTAAGTGCTATCGATCACAGAACCAGCCAGATTTACTGATGCTTGTTCTGAGCTCAGTGATGGCTTGATTGATTGTCTAGTGTCTCTGTGGTCTTATCAAAGAACTTGACTGACGTTGTGGCTGAGCGCCCAAAAGCTCACAAACAAATCTGTACTTTAAGGACAACTGAGGCTTCATCAAAGCTTACGTATTCACATACATGTATAAAATGCTGGTTGCACAGCACATGCTCACACAGAGTTTGAGAGAAGTCTGCCCTCTGTCTTCCTGTTTCTGTTCTGCTTGGCTTCCCGTCAGCTTGCTGTACGTGAGTGAGTAACACAACATACAGCGGTTCTGGGAAACCTTTGTGTACGTCCACTTAAACTAATGATTTCCACATGTGCCAGTCACAGCTCTGCTTTTCTAATTATAGAGCCTCATCTCTAGGACCCTAAAAATAGGGCCTTGCTCTCCATTATTACAGAACGGTCACACACCTCACTCTTTGTCGAGTCAAGCAGTGCACTAACTGTAAAAGAGACTGTACGCTGTGTCAGTGTGTGTGTACATGTGGATGAACAGTTTTTGTCATATAGTCAGTACAAAAATAAAACAACTGCAATATTACAAAATATATCATTAAAAAGTGTATAAATCAGTCATTTTTCTAAAGAAACAGCAACACCAGCAGGTGAAGTTACAGTGGGAGTCCGTGTCTCTTATGCCTCCCCCTGAGCCCACTGAGTTTTAACAGACCTCTTAAAATGTGCAGTGAGTTTGTTGGGGGGTAAATAAGAATGAATGGGGGAAAAGTCATGTTAGAGGCAGCAATGCCTCCATCGCAGTATGATTGGATATGACTGGTTATGTTCTGGTGTGATTGGTTCATGCAATAAATCCCACCTCTTGTGTTCGTGCTTTCTAGTTCTCAATTTTCTCATGCTCAGGGCAGTATTTTAAGCTTTAGTGAATAATTGCTTCCATGCCGATGAGTAAAACTCAGCTGTTCTGTACTACTCCATACAGCAGGGAGTTTATTCTATGTTATCCCTGCCTTCATAATTCTCTTAGTTTTAAGTCACATACTGTGAAACATCAATGCGTCATGTCTTGTGCTGTTTTTAGAAACTAGGGTTAAGTGATTTTCTCAAAGGAGCAATAGTCATGGCTGATGATGCTGTTTTTATGGGACTCGAAATTGTAACATTTTCGTTTCTAGCCCTGAGGTTTTCCACATAACCACAAATCATACGGCCTAATGAAATCCACAACTCAACATTATTAGCACAATGCTATAACACAGGCAAATTTGCATATCCAACTCACACAAATGATCAGCGTTGCTCTCTAATGTGAAACTCACGATCATATAGGTTCCTATTGAAATGACTAGGCTTCACCCCCAAAATTTTGACAAATATGGTAAATGTGACCGGTCATGTAACTACATCTTAAAGGGACAGTTCACCCAAACATGAAAATTCTGTCATTAAAGGGATAGTTCACCCAAAAATGAAAAATTGATGTTTATCTGCTTACCCCCAGGGCATCCGAAATGTAGGTGACTTTGTTTCTTCAGCAGAACACAAAAAAGGTTTTTAACTCAAACCATTGCAGTCTGTCAGTCATATAATGGCTGTCAATGGGATCCACGGCATTGAGTGTCAAAAAACATACACAGACAAAACCAAATTAAACCTTGCGGCTCGTGGCGATACATTGAGGTGTTAAGACACAAAACAGTCGGTCTGTGCAAGAAACTGAACAGTATTTATGTCATTTTTTTTACCTCTGGTCCACCGCAATGTCCAACTATCCTGAGCACATTCACAACAGCCGGCTCAGCTCAGGTCACAGCTTCAAAATGTGGTTAGAAGAGCTGGAAAAATAATTGATATGTCATCCCCACTCTCTCTTCAGGACATTTTTGAGAGGTTAGGAGGCAGAGTCTTAAAATTATTGGTGACCCAAGCCATATTCTTCATAAGGAGTATGAGCTGATGCCCTCGGGCAGGAGATATAGGGTACCAAATCGTAGGTTGTATAGGTAAAAATTTTATCTATTAAATTATTAAATAATAAGTGACCGGATTGTATTGTGGGTGAAGGTAATGTGATGGGTAATATGTAATGTAGGTGTACTATTTAGGATTGTGTAGAGGTGATATATGTGGTCTTGAATTGGAGTTTTTTTATGCGTCATGCGCTGATTGTTGTGAACGCACTCAGGACAGTTGGACATTGCGGTGAATCAGAGGTAAAAAATTTTAGAAATATTGTTCAGTTTCTCGCACAGACCGATTGTTTCATGTCTTAACACCTCAATCCAGGGGGGTGGATTTTTTTTATAACTCATCTTTTTAATTATATTAAGCCTTAAAATTCTGCATAATTTAGGGCGTGGCCACCTGAGTGACAATTGGATTGCCACTGCTGTCACCACCGTTGTGCTAGGCGGGCGTGGTCTC
The DNA here is from genome assembly GCA_019740295.1 of Labeo calbasu. Taxonomy (NCBI): domain Eukaryota; kingdom Metazoa; phylum Chordata; class Actinopteri; order Cypriniformes; family Cyprinidae; genus Labeo; species Labeo calbasu. Next base: position 20,542 of record JAHKKF010480943.1, on the reverse strand, counting down.
TGCACCCAGCTCCACCCACGTCCCGCCTCTTTGCCCATTTTCGATTATCCGGGAGTGATGTGCAGTGACACGATTCCAAGATGGCGACAGCCGACTCCCGCCCACTAAGAGCTTCAGAAATGCTCCTTAGAAACCTACGGGTTACGTCATGGACACTATGTCCATATTTTTTTTTTAGAGTCTATGGTTTTATCCAACTCAGCAAATGATTCTCTCAGCTTGAAGTTCAAACTAAGAATCTTCTTGTTACCACCTCAGATCGTTAACAACTTCACCACTTCACCCACCCACTTATAATGAGGTCAAAGTGAGCAGAGGGAAGCTTGTTCTGGGTCTAAAATGGGGAAGGCCGCTTCAGGATTTCATTAGCAGACCTGAAATGACCTGTTCCCTGTCTCTTCGCAGCTGGACGCCGTGTCAGCCAGTCCTCACGCTATAATGAATGCATGTTAACTGAAGTGAGGGTTCGATATCACGCCCCCTCACCACCGGACACATCAGAGCACCGCTGCCGTGTGCTCCGTCTCCCAGCTAATGCTTCTGACAAAACCAGGCCACTCTTTACTCCCCTGGCATCTAAAAATGTGCCGTGGCCCGAAAGAGATCAGGCCACACAGTTTCCTGTATGTCAGTGTGTGTGCTCCTGCCAAAACAGATGCAGATCCCCCAAGTGGCTCCGTGTTAAACAAGAGATCACAGAAAGGCAGCGTCTCAGGAGGTGGTAAATACGTGGCAACAAACTGCAGTTGCATCTCATAGTACATTCAGTTGATGTATATTTAAAAAAAACAAAAACAAAGTTCTTTATTGGCATTTATGGTTCCATGAAGAACATCCATGGAACCTATCCATTCCACAAAATGTTTTTTCTATGACGCTGCGAGAACGCGCTTTTGAAAGCTTTTTTTAAAAGTGTAGTGTTTAAACAGTTGCGATGACCTACAATCGAGCTCCAGCTCTGAATGTAGAATTACACATGAAATATTAAGAGTGTTTACTTTAATATCCAAAGCAGCGCTCAACATTTTTGGGGGAATTCACCACAGACACTTTTAAAACGTCAAACCAGCTTTTGGTGTTTAGACACTTTACCTCCCTCCTGTTTCTCTGCGGTTCCTAAGAGCTCCATCAGCCTCCATTCAGGCTGTCAATGAGACACAACTAGACCACTTCAGTCCTCGTCAGGCCTCATCTTCAAACACCAGGGTTTGAGACGACTCCTGCTTGTGCCAGGAAGTGTATTTCCGTCCTCACTGACGTGCAGCTGCGGAGCTTCAATAGTCTAAACGTTGAGGGGAAAGTTGGGTAATGCTCCTCTCTTCAAAATTGTGGGAACAGATGGGGAACGTCAGTTTGGGGTCCACTCAAGACCCCACATTTCACTGCCCCTGCCGGTTTCCCTTGAAATACAAAGAGAAAACCCTTTCAGGAAGGAAATTATCCTCGTTAGACACAAAATGGCTGGAAGTGATTATAGTAACTCACTCTTATCGCTTATGCTGATATAATGAGAGCGTAATTAGCTAAGGAAAGCTTTATGGATTTGTGCATCTACCAAGCCGGCCTCTGCGCAAAGTATGGTAATATGTGAGTGGAATGAGGATCAGAGCAGTACGTGAGCGAAAGAAGAAATGCAGAGCAAGTAGCAGTCGGTGGCTCTGAAGATGGGAAATGTACTGACAGCTTGGAACTGGGACGCTTGTAAGGTGAACAAAGTGTGACAGCCTTGTGTTCACGGGGCAGAGACAGACGAGTGACTGATACACGCACATACAGCGCTCTCAGTGCTGACTTAATCAGAGATTATTCTTTTATCATTGTTGTTTTCGGTAGATTTAGCTAACAGATCGCCCACAGCCTGTTCGGCTGACAAAATTAGAAAGTATTTTCTTGATCTGGCAAGCTTCAATCTGATTGGCTGACGATCTGACTTCTGGGAGTAAAGGCACACAGAGTTTTTAGCGATAATTAGAGGAACCAAAATGAAGACAAAATATTTTTAAGGCTCGAGCACCGGTGGTGCGAAGATCTTGAATTTTCGTTGGAGGGTGTGTCCGTGGCGGTCTGACAAACTTCGATGTTTCACCATGAAACAAGAAGTTGTTATAATTCAGGCATACAATGTCTGATCAGCACCAAAATTCACACGTTTGATAAAAGTCCTGTCCTGAACACATGCCCATATTCAATTATAGCCATACACTGTAAAAAATACAAACAAAAAAATAATTTGTTGAGTCAAATTAAAATTATGTTACCTTGCTGCCTTACAATTTTAAGTTCAGTCAACTCAAATAAGTTTAGTCAACTTGAAATGTTAAGTTATACTAAGTGACAGCTTAGATATTTGAGCTGACTAAACAAAAAATTTGGTTTGTTAACTTTAAAAGCTGGGTTTCTTACCCAGCTGCCTTAATTTTAAGTTGAATCAACTCAAGTATCTAAGTTGTCAGTACAACTTAACATTTCAAGTTGACAACTTTTTTGAGTTGACTGAACTTAAATTTTAAGGCAGCCTGGTAACAAAAAATGTTGACTCAACAAACTGTTTTTTTTTTTTTTTATTAAAGTGTAGCGCCACCTGCTGGAAACAGGAAGTGGCATGTTTTATGCTGTAACAAACTCCTCCTAGAGATTTAATGACAACAACATTATATTTGGTAAGTCTAATCTAAAGGCCTTTGTGACGCGAAGATCTTTAGTTGTCATTAAAGAGTGTGTCCGTGGCCCTCTGACAAAGTTCAGTGTTTTGCCATAGAAAAAGTAGTTGTTGTAACTCACATACAATGTCCGGTATGCCGCAAACTTCACACGTTCGACAAGAGTCCTGGCTTGAACACAATTAAATGCTAATATTCTGTTATAATCATAGCGCCACCTGCTGGCAACAAGAAATTACTTGTTTTACACTAAACTAAACACTTAATTACACTTTAATCTGCATGAAACTTCACGTTTAGTAGAGTCCTGGCCCGAAGACATCTAAAGGCCAATATTCAGGTATAACCATACCACCAGTTGTTGGTGACAGGAAATGTCATGCTTTACACTAATTCAAACATACCATGTTCAATCTGCCCCAAACTTCATATGTTGGATAATTGAGAATGAATGGGGAAAAGTCACGTGAGAGGAGGCAGTGATATGATTGGATGTGACTGGTTATGTTCAGCTGTTATTGGTTCATGCGATAAATCCCACCTCTTCTGTTCGTACACTTTCTTTAAAAAATTGGTCATTGAATCACTAACTCACTTGATTTATTCACAATTGTGGATTCATTCAGTAAGAAAACACTGCTGTTTGCTTGGTAATCATTTAATTGGCAAAATACTGCAAAAACAGACAATATTAATAATAGTGTCTAAAGTTTAGCTCACAATATTGATTGTTGAACTTATATAAAGAATGCAGTCACACAAATGTTACTATATTGTATCTATAACCATGTTGTATGTTGTAAATATAAGACAAAAACTCATACTGTAGAGGCATATTTTTTTGCTATGCCTTGAATATTGTGGGAATTTTAACTGCATTTTAATAGTTTATAATTTGATGAAAGCATGCACTTTCAGTGAGTTTTAGTTTGTTTTTGCAAAGTGAGTGACATACTCGATAACATGAGCTCGTAACAGTTACGATATTGTCATAGACAATACACATCGCACTACTAGAATAGAGAAGATGGACTTCTTTGAACTGTAATTAACTGCCTAGCAACAACTCAACACCCTAGCAACAAATAGCGATATTCTGGCAACCACCCAGAACACCTGCTAGCATCCTAAAAGCAGGTTTGGCATGAGTCTTGCATTTACAGTTTTTTGTCTATCATTCGTTTTTGTGAAAATATAATAGTCCTCCTGTTACCTGCTGGGTTGTATGAAGTAACATCATGATTGTATCCAGAAAAGACTGTTAATTCTTCATTAGGACTGTGCAAGACTTCAAATGAGTTTGATTGAAGTCACTGAAGTCTCATGTCAGCCAGTTTGTTTGTTTCTTCAGGATGCATTTCCTGCATTCCAGTCTTTCCGAGTCTGCATCACATCTTGTCTAAGACGCGCATGCACATATACACTGATAATGCACAGACCCCACAGAATATAAAGGCCCTTCTCCAAAAGCCCAAGGCCGGTCTTGTGTGCACACATAAAAGTCACACACTCTCAGAGAAGATCCAAAGGACAAACCACACATATGTTTCTCAGACAGTTTCCCCAGCAACTACCGAACACGTGAAAACAAAATCTGTCTGTGTGTGTTTGAGATGTAAGGTTTTATCCCTTCACATGTCTCCTTACATCTTTCTCCTGCAGAGCTCAGTTGAATTCACAGTTGGGCTCAACACTTTGTCCATCTGTGCTGAAAATATCTGCACTGTTACTTACGGGAGAACTGGAGGAGAAGGAAACCTCTTCTTCATAGGTTCACACTTGACATAGTTCACCCTGGATTAACATAATTTCACACTGTATATTTGTAAACCTGGGTTTAAAGATTGAAGTAGAACCTCAAATTTTATATTATTTTATTTGTTTGCAGAAAAGCATGGAGAAAATCTAAAAATGCATAAGGTCAATGAAACACGAGGTCACTATTAAAATTAAAATGTGGCTTTCTTGATTTACTCATTTCAAATCAAAGCAGTTTACAAGATCTAAATCTGCTTAGACTAATTTTTTCTGTAAATCTAGATTAATCTTTATATTTTCATGTTTACAGTTAATAATATTGGACAAGTACAGTATGTAACATGTTTTAAATTAATTCCTTGTCAATTTTTGGAAATATCACATTGATCTGCTATGTTTTTTTTATACTTTCCTTTAGATGCTGCAACTAAACTCAGCATGTTTCTGTCTCTGTTCAAAGCACATAAATACTTAATCAGACAAGTATTGAGGCAGTTTGTGATAGGTTGCCTGCATTGCAGGGATAAAAGTAGTGTGAACACCCATTTATAACAGAGAAACATTCCTGGGGTTAAAAGTGTCCTTAACCCAGGCTTAAGCAAAGTGTAAAATCTTTATGGAGCCATAAAAAGACATTGTGGTATGCAAGATTTAAAACTTAAAGCCACAACTACCTTACACTGTACTGGCTGCATTAAACAACATCTTTAGGCCAAGAACACACTGTAAAATTTCAGAATTGACAGCCGCATTTAAACATTGTGCTGTCTAGTACGTTCAGTAGCCATTATTTTTAACCAAAGTAATATTACAAGCAACCAAATACTTAAATTAGGTGGTTTTTAACTAAGCCGCCATCTACAGAGCCATTGTGTTTTGTTTGTTTGAAACGTTATTTTGCCATGCCCCCTTATTATAGCAAAGCTTATTAAGAATAGTTGGGCTTGTTGTTTTGGACTCATCTCATAAAGTGATCCATTTTATGGATATAATGAAGTAGGCAGGTGTGGTTCTTGATATTTTTGTATGTGGCTTGAATTTAAGGTTGGATGTAATTTGTTCTTATTTGCCACTTTTTGCAAGATCTGAGTAGAACGTACCTCCTTCTCTGTGTTTTTTCTGCAACACTACTCTGATACGTGCTTAAGTATGTGACCCTTGACCACAAAATCTTAAGTAGCACAGGTATATTTTTATCAATAGGCATCAATACATTGTTTGGGTCATAATTATTGATCTTTCTTTTATGGCAAAAAAAATTAGGATATTAAGTAAAGATCATGTTCCATAAAAAATTTTTTGTACATTTCCTACTGTAAATATATCAAAACGTAATTTTTGGTTAGTAATATGTATCGCTAAGAACTTTATTTGGACAACTTTAAAGGCGATTTTTCTCAATATTTTCCCTTTTTGCGCCCTCATTTTCAAATAGTTGCATCTTGGCTAATGTTTTATCCTAACAATTATTCAGCTTTCAGATGATGTATAAATCTCAGTAAAAAATGACCCTTATGACTGGTTTTGTGGTCCAGTGTCACATATTAACCACTAGTTTTTCAGTTTGGTTCTGTACACGATGCGTAGAATTTCTGAAAGTGTGGTTGTACTTGCACTTTTCAGTTGACATTTGGTCAAATAAAAAAAGATACTTAACTGTGTGTATACAGGACAGGATTAAGCACTAAAAGGTGAATTGACAACCGAGTTTTGATGCTGTGTGTACATGGCCTTGCCATGTTATTTTTAGACATGTTTTTACCTAACGTTTATACATAACACATTTGTTTGTGTATATGAAAGACACAAATCACAGCTTAGGGGCTGGGTGGGGCTATAAGTGTCACTAAGTCCAGGTGGCTGATCACAGGGGCCAGGGGCCCGGAGCGTAAAAGGTCTTTGAACTCTGGGTCTTAGCACTGCAGGTGTGTTTACGTGATCGTGTGTATGTTCATTAGTCACCTATAAGCAGGTGTGCTGCTCATTGTTCACAGAATGTAAATCTGTCATTGATCGTGTTAAAGGCGGAGCAGAGATGCTCAAAACCTCATATTACAACTTAAACAGCTTTGAAGATTAAAAAGAGAAAGAAAAATGGGACATCGAGATGGTGGGAAGAATATCATATTTAAAATAAACTCAAATCTCTTTGCCAGTATATCATTTGTGTGTGACTGTTCTTCACAGGAAGTGAGGCAAATGACAGTGTTGAATTTGCATGGTCCACACATGGTTTGTTTTACAAATATTTTTTTATTTTTTTGAGGAGCTCTAGATTGTGCTCTCTGTTACAGTACACACTTGATGCTACAGTCACAAATACAACACAAATTTAAGTTTAGTAATGCACTGAATCTATCATTATTACACTTATAATGTATGATTATTAAATGTTTTTCTGTATTTTTAAATCAGCTTTGTGATTTGGCTAGTGAGTGGCAGGGAAAGCCAATTATTGTCCATTAGACACAGATTAGGTGTTTTTATTTTTTTGTTTGTTTTTTTTTTTACAGACACTAAGTGTAGTGTCTTTAGGGTAACTGACCAATTTTAAACAAATAAATACCTCAATAACTGTTTATAATACACAAAACTATCATAGTCTTTACAAACAAATGCAGGCCTGTGGATTGTGGGTAATATTGGGACCATTGCTCACAGCAGGCGAATTGAAGTCTTGACAGTAATTATCTTGAAATTTATAGTTTGATGTGGCGAATTTGTTACAATTGGTGCTTTGATGTTGTACCAGCTGTGCTTTTAAAGGAAATTAAAGACACAAGTTCTCTGAGACTGTTTTAGCTTTCTGTTAGCAGTTCTAGCAAACCTGACCCTGAAACTCTGTCTCAGAATTTATCGTTGAAGCACCACCACTGGAATATTAAAGCTAAAATGATTAAGAAACAAATCTTGCTAATGTTATTAACTAACAGCTTCACTAACTGGCTTATTGGGTGCCAGAAAACTAGGTTTTGATGATTAGCATGGCCCATGACGGCACCATCTGGCTGTGAAAGTGTCAAAAATGACAGTGTATTCTTACAAAATAATGCTGTAAAAACTGCAAATACAAACATTCAAAAGTCTGTTGTCAGTAAGGTTTTTTTTTATATATATTGAGGGGTGAGAACCAGAAGTGCATAAGTGACATTTTAGCTGAAATGGACATATATAAATCAAATGGAAGCTCTTGATGAGCTCTTTTTACTGGCAAAAACATACTGTCATCCATGAGTGTACAATTTTTTTATTATAAATGATTGAAATCAGTACACAATGTTATATCAGTCTATAATAAATTTTTGTTTTGGCTCTCCTGTAAAGTTGGTGAAATATCACTTGTGCCTTTCTGGTTCTCACCCCTCAATATATTTTCATTCTGCAAGGACACATTAAATTTATCAAAAGTGACGCACAATAGTTTTAAAAATAAATCTATATTAAAAATGCTTCTTCAGCACCAAATCAGCATATTAGAATGGTTTCTAAAGGATCATGTAACACTGAAGACTGGAGTAATGGCTGCTGAAAATTCAGCTTTGCCACCACGGAAATAAATGGTTATAAAACATATCAAAATTAAAAAAAGTTATTTTAATTTGTAATAATATTTCACAATTTTTTTTAAATTTTGATCAAATAAATGTAGCTTTGGTGAGCATAAGAGATTTGTCAAAAGCATTTTTTTAAAGTAGGGCTGTCAAACGATTAATCGTGCTTAATCGCATACAAAATAAAAGTTTGAGTGCCTAATATATGTGTGTGTACTGTGTGTAATTATGTATATATAAATACACACAAATTAATGTATATATTTAAGAGAGGTTATTTATGTACAAAATATTTTTGTTTATATATAATATAAATTATATAAAAATATATATACTTGTAAATGTTTCTTAAATATATACATGAATGTGTTTGTATGTATATATACATAATTACACACATATATTAGGCAAACTCAAACTTTTATTTTGTGTGTGATTTAATCGCAGTAAATTGTTTGAAAGCCTATTTTAAATATTTAAAAAACAACAACATACTTTCATATACTTTTTTTTCAGTCATTCACTCATGAGCAAATATAGCTGTAATTCTGGGAACCCTTACACCAGTAATCATTGATGAATATATGAGAAAAACATAAACATTGGAAACTTCCTTCCATCTGTTAAAATATGCGGAGAGTATGTGCTTGTTTTGTGATTTGACGTGTTGTGTAACCCCACGGTCTCTCCTCTGGCTCTTCTTCCGGCTTCCGCCCGTTGGACAGAATGTGGGTCAGTTTGTTTCACCGAAGTCTTACGGAGGACGTGTGCGCTGAGTTTATAGCTGTGTTTCCCAGGCCCACGCCTGTATGTTCTCGTAAATAGCTGGTCTACAACTAGGCCAGGGTCCGCGCCTCAGGCGGCAAAAGACCATTAGATCAGTCTGAACAAGCAGGCTACTGAGATAATGGAGATGAAGCGTTCAGGGTTAGTTGGCGTCCGTCTCCCAAGATGCCCTGTTGTGCCTTCTCTTATGATGTCACAAAGGCTGTAATTACTCAGAGAGGAGATGGAAAGACTTGTCAAGTGACTGCGGGTCGATGCTGAGTTTATGAGCCGCTCTGTGAACTTACGATGACATAAACCGATATAATGAGGTGGGGGAATCTACTTCCTGTCTTGAAAGGAATCAGAATAGGTTGTTCCAGCCTTTTCCTCCCCCTACACTGAGTGCCGGGACACTGTGACACTGTGTGTGCCTTTAAATGAGATGGTAAAAAGACTTCGGTCATGGGAAAACTCTGACTGCAAATAAACAACTGAATTCACTGACTGTTTTCCCTGTTTGCCTTTAGGTTTTAGGTGCCTGCATTGCCGTATATAACCCAGTATGCTGTATTTTATTAGCCTGTGATATAACATGCATATATCTCCCTCAGTTTAAACATTGTAAGTGATGAGACAGGATACAGTCACCTTGGCTCTGCTTTTAGCATTCTGCCCCAGCGCTGTGTACTGTGGTCTGGCTCCCGGCCCAGTGTTCCCCACTCACATTGATGCTGCCGCATGGCACACAGGATTGACTATCAGTTGAGCCCTGATTGTATATTGATTCCCTGTCTGGATGGGTTTAAGCAGTGCTCCTGTTTCTCTCTGTGTGTATGTACTGGTTCTGTTGACTAAGCTGTTAAACTGCAGGTAACACTTTCACAATCAACCTTGCCTCCCTTTTGTTGTTTCTCGTCTCGCTTCACAAACCAGATTGAGTCCGTTCAGTTTTTGTTAAAAAATGAAAATTGTGTCATTAATTACTCACCCTCATGTTGTTCCAAACCTGTAAGGCCTTCATTCATCTTTGAAACACAAATTAAGATATTTTTAATGAAATCCGAGAGCTTTCTGACCCTGCATAGACACCAACTGACACGTTCAAGGCCCAGAAAGGTAGTAAGGTCATCGATAAAATAGTCCATGTGACTTCAGTGGTTCAACCGTAATGTTATGACGCTACAGGAAAACCAGCACTTTTATTGTTTCAACCATTCTCTTTTAAAACTTTTAACCAGTGATATTCCACTGTGTGCAGGGCTACTGCTTTGCGACAGTTTTAAATGAGTTATTCTTCAATTGTCGTTTTTAAATCGAAAAATGCCATTGTGCTGCTATCTGTGAATAATTTCATAAAGCTGAATTGTTCATATGAAAATCTTTGTGGTTTTCTATGTGACTTTAATAAGGTTTCAGTCGTGCAGCAGTCAGGTGAGCTTTCCTCGTATGAAATGTGTTTGTGGATGCAGCTGTAACGGAGGGAATATAATTACAGTATTGATTTTAACATTATTGATTTTTACTTTTTGCTGCCTTTTTTGCACCCCAACATTATTTTTGTCTGTGTTGTCTGGCCAGCCTGTGACTGTCGTGGGAACGGCATTGCAGTAAAACAGCTGGCACAAAGATGCATGTAATCATGGGCTTTCAGTTTGCAGGTGTGCGTACGCACATATGTGCAGTTCTAAATTGTCCAGCTAACAGTGCAATATTTAATACAAACAATGTATTAAAATAATTACATGCATGTGCACTACCAGTCAAAATGTTTTTGTTTTTTAAAGTCTCTTCTGCTCACCAAGCCTGCATTTATTTGATTTAAAGTACAGCAAAAAACTGTAAAATTCTGAAATATTTTTACTATTTAAAACAACTGTTTTCTATTTGAATATATTATAAAATATAGTTTATTCCTAGTTTATTCCTTTTTAGCATCATTACTCCAGTCACATGATCCTTCAGAAATCATTCTATTATTCTGATTTGTTTAAAAAAATACATATATATATTATGATGTTGTAAACAGGTGAGTAGATTTTTTTTTTTCAGGTTTCTTTGATGAATAGAAGAACAGCATTTATCTGAAATAGAAATCTTTTGTAACATTATAAATGTCTTTATAATCACTTTAATCAATGTAAAGCATCCTTGCTAAATAAAAGTATTCATTTCTAGCATTTCTTTCTCAAAAAAGAACAAGATTTTGAACGGTATAGTGTATGTTACAAAAGCTTTTTATTTCAGATAAATACTGATCTTTGAATCTTTCTATTCATCAAAGAATCCTGAAAAAAATGTACTCCACTGTATTAAATAATATTAATATTAATAATAATAATAATAATAATAATAATAATAATAATAATAAAAATGTTTTTCGAACAGCAAATCAGCATAATGGAATGATTTCTGAAGGATCATGTGACTCTGAAGACTGGAGTAATGATGCTGAAAATTTAGCTTCGATCACAGGAATACATTACATTTTAAAATATATTGAAATATAAAGCAGTTATTTTAAATAGTACAAATATTTCACAATATTATTGCTTTCGCTGTATTTGGATCAAAATAAATGCAGGCTTGGTGAGCAGAAGAGACTTCTTTAAAAACATAAATCTTACTGTTCAAAAACTTTTGACTGGTAGTGTATAAACATTTGGAAAATATAATAATATAATGTAATAAATTATATATTTAAGTTGTTACTTCTTCTTTATGGATGATTGTGACCAGATATTGTAAGAAAATAGCCCAAGAATGTGGAAATATTATTAATAAGGAAGAGTAGTGTGCCTGCAAATGTTAAAACATTCTTCTTTGTTTCCGTTTTTTTCATCTTGCATTTTTCACCTCCCTGTTTTCCTCCTTGAATAATGTTGACAGTTTTTGCACAGATGGCAGATGCATTTTATCAGACCTTTAGACATTAGTCATGTGTGTCTGTTTGTGGGTCGCCTCATTCCTCTGTGTGCACGTGCACCCCGCGTGTTAAACACACAAGTCCTGCTAAATCGACTCGATCACAGTGAGGAAACTGTGATTTGCAGTTCATTAAGAAATTAATGAAGTCTTTTTACCCTGCAGTGAAGTAATACAAGTTCATAGCATTCATTTTACTTCAGCTTGAAGCAAGACAGAGCGTTAACAACTGATTTATATAGGGGAATTTTAATGATGTGATGCAGTTCTGTTTTTTAAACCGATATTGCAATACCTTCCTACCCAAACCTTTTGGTTTATTTATACGTTAGATTCATTTCATATTCTGAAAACAATTGTGCCATCTTTCCTGTACACACAATTTTCCTTCTCGTTCCTCATGGCAGACTTTCTCCTATGACTCGCTTGAGCGTGAAACCGTCTGTCCTTGGACACCCCGGCACCCTCTAATGCACCCCAAGGTCCTATTGCCGCCCCCCCATTCCCCCTTTAGACCCCCAGCCTACTCACTCCCTCTGGCACCCACATACAAGAGGGAGGGCCGCTGGTCTGGACTCTTCAGCTCTTTCATTCCACAGATCGTTTAACATTTCATTACTGCAGCCAAGCGCAACCTCAGTGTCAAGATGACTTTGGTAATGTTCAAAACACATCTTTGTTCCGGCAGCATGTTGCGAGAAACATACCAGCTATGTTAACGTCAGCATAAGATCCTTTTATTTTTATTTTTTTAGTGAATAAAATGATGAAATATTTTCCCCTGTGTCCTTCTGTCTGTCTTCCTGCATTTTTAACTAAATTATTTTGATGCAGATGATCTGTTTCCACTCTGGAATCCAACAAAAATGTCACTGGAGCCTTAGTCTCCTAAAAAAACACATTTTTAGCCCCTCTCAGTTAGAACAGCCAATTTTAATATTTAAAAATCCTGCTCCAAAATCTCTTTTACGATCTTCCTTCCTCTAGTGCGAAGAGGCCAGCGGGCATGGGGAGCATCCTGAATCGCATCGGGGCCAAAAAGCAGAAGATGAGCACTTTGGAGAAGTCTAAGATGGACTGGGATGCCTTTAAAACGGAGGAGGGCATTACAGACGAGCTGGCAATCCATAATCGAGGCAAAGAAGGGTATGTTTAAGCCTCATTAGTGACCCAGACAAACACATCATCTCGTATTATCTCCCATTAGTGTCTCACACTAGCTTCTGAGATTTTCATCAAGAGCTGAATAAATATCATTAAGTGTCTTAAGTGCTTAAAGCCTCAACGTGGTGGCGTATTGTGTTTCAGTGCAGTTTTTATAATACATTGCAATTCATTAATTATGTACTAACGTTAACTGGACAGTAAAATTAATGTATTTGGGGTAAAAAAAAAAAAAACATATGCTGCGCATGCATTTGATTAACATTCTTGACCTTTGCAGTTGCCCTTAGGACTAGGGATGAGCATTTTGAGAAAATTTGTAGTTGGTACAAAAAGGTTAGATTCTGTTCTGGCTAAAGTATAAATCATTCCTCACTGTTTCTCTGTCAAAAGATCTGTGCTGTCTCTGCATACATGCATGTATAGAGAGATGTGTATGTGTAAAGGGATAGTTTATCCAAAAAAGAAAAATATTTCATTAATTACTCACCCTAGTGTCGTTCTTAATCTGTAAGACCTTCATTTATGGTCAGAGCACAAATTCAGAGCTTTCTGACCCTGAATAGACAGCAATGCAACTGACACGTTCAAGACCAGAAAGGTAGTAAGGACCTTGTTAAAATAGTCCATGTGATAATACGTGTTTAACCTTAATTTTATGAAGCTACAAGAATACTTATTGTGTGCAAAGAAAACAAAAATAACTGAAGATGAACGAAGGTCAGATTTTAAATGACATGAGGGTGAGCAGGAACACTCCAACAGGAACACTCTTTTTGAAAATAGGCTCATTTTCCAACTCCCCTAGAGTTAAACAGTTGAGTTTTACCGTTTCGTACCACGGGTGCAGCAGTCGCAATGATATTACGCAGTGGCTGAAAATAGCCTGAAAATAACTTCCGTCAACATAACAAACGTGACCACCTGCTTGCACAGGTGCTAAAAAGTTCCTTGATTATTACGCCGGAGTGAGAGTATAGTTTCTGGCCATATCGGCCTAGAAAATCACAAAATGGAGATTCTGTGGAGACCAGGGGTTCTGGGGGCACGCTCCCCCTAGAAATTTTTGATTTTCATGACCTCATGTATGCATTTTAAGATATTTTAAAGATCATAAATTGGATAACAATATAGGCTTAAAACCAAGTCGGTGGGCAGTAGTAGCATAAATTATTTTTAACATAGCAGATTCTTAAACATGAGAATTAAATTAACTGTTGCAATGAATGATCCACACTACAAACAGGAAATAGAAAAGATATAGTTTAAGTTTTGATGATACACAATAACATCCCAAACAGGAATGGCCTTAATTACGAAATATTTCAAGAATTATTTGAATGGATGCAACAGTAGCCTATGTATGAAACGTGCCAGCGCTGACCAAGAGTGATTCAAAAGTGAAAAATCCTAGATCTATTGGTGAAATACTAGTGAAATATCAGTGTATATATAGTGTTTGTCATGTTGTTCCATTGAAGCCTACAGTTTCCACTGCGGTTAACAAAGATCATAAATCTCTGTGGTAATTAGGAATATCATGATTTTACTGATGCAGTCTTTTCATTGTCGTCTGTGTAAGTGAAGAATGTAAATATTCATGTTTAATCATTTTAGACAAGTTATTTTACTGAAGGCTAGCAAAACTGAGTTTATTAAATTCATTCAAAATATGTGCACTTTTTTAATTAATCCTATATGATGAAAACAGATTCGTTAATGACTCTTGCCTTGTCACATTGACAATTACAAAACAGTACATTGGCCTAAACATGTACATAATGCTAAATAGCGAAATGATATAAAAAAATATATTAGTTTACATCCCTGAATATTTCTGTCGGCCGTTTAACATTTCTGTCGTAAAACAGCTGTCAAATAGGAAATATTTGGTTTGGATATTTAAATCTTGCACTTCGTAACGAATGTCTGTGGTATCAAGCTGGAATTTTCACACTTAGCGCAAGTGGACATAAACCCCGCCTACTTTGATTTGATTGGCCGTCATCACAAACACTTTGACATTGAGTGATGTAAGACTGCTGAGGCATCTCAGATGAGAGGATCTGTTATCTTGTTTATTATATTTAACATTATTTGTTTGGCCAGTGTCGTTGTGTGTTTGGTTATTTTGCTGTTGTAAGACCTTTGAAATAACTGAAATCATATATGCGGTCAAGACATGTCAGACATACCTTTTGAACGTTCGTCGGAAAAATGCAGAGGTCTGGACCTCAATGGTGGATATGGCCCTGCTTGTGACTGTTTTTACTTCACATATTTTTCTGATTTAAAACTGATTTTTTTCCATTTCAGATGATATTATCATAGCAATTTGGGTGAAAAGCTAAATAGAAAAATTATATGCAAATCAGAACATCTGAGTATTTGCTCCTCTTTTGCTTTAATGACAGCAGCAATTATTTGTCAGTTTTTTGACAAAAATATCTTTTTGAAATTGACTCAATATTTTGTCATGTCACATACTTAGACTAAAATTGCATCTAATGCATTTGGGTGGGCTAATTAACCTACTTGTAAAGGGTTTTATGTTTACTGATTTTCATTTAGTGTTCAGCTTTAGCTCTTACAGTTCATTTGTTGACATTATTGATTAGGTTATTAGAACAGTTTTTTCTAGATTTTTCTTCTTTAAAAGTTATTGTTAGTGCACTGCTAATACCTTTATGCAAGTTATGTGTTTTATAAATAATTAAAATGATTTAAATGTCATCATGATGCACACTTTCTATGTCATTTAGAATTGTTGATGGAATGAAAAAAACAAACAAAAAAACCTAATTTTGAGATTGCCCTCCAGACTGGTCTAGGATCAGTAGATCAGCAGAATGAACAGAGTGGGAGCTAAGCCAATAGCACTTCATTTAAACCTGCTTATCTTGGCCTTGATGGCTATCTTGAGGAGAAAGAGGTGAGGAATAGGACTTCAGCTTTACTCAGAAGCTGATGATGCAAAGCTGTATCAGAAAAAGCTTGTGTTAATCAGGGTCAAAATGTTTAAAGTGATGTTTACAGGAAGTGAATGAAATATTGCAGTATTGACTTCTCGCTTTTGTTAGAGCTGTTTCATCATGGTTCTCGTTTGAGCTGGAATTGAAACAGGGTGTAGCTGAGTGGGATTTAAAACCAGGGAAATGTTATGACGTAAAATGTTTAATAGGTATTCTAAATCTATTAAATCAATAGGAATATATCTAATGTTTCTCCACTATTTCCAGGTCACTACTCAAATCGGTACATTTGCGACAGTTATGTGATTCTTTGTATAGACAGTCAGATGTTCTGTTCTTCCATTAAAGCTAAAGATGCTCTTTGAATTTTGAATCATCACCAATCATGCTGGAGAACATGATGTTTTATACAAACTTGTGGAGTTCATGCAGCTTGTTTGCTGCTGCCAATAAAGGGATAGTTCACCCAAAAATAGAAATTCTGTCATTAATCACTCACTCTCATTTCGTTCCAAACCCGTAAGAGCTTCATTCATCTTCGAAACGCAAATGAAGATATTTTTAATGAAATCCAAGAGCTTCTGACCCTGCGTAGACAGCGACGAAACTGACACGTTCAAGGCTCAGAAAGGAAAGACATTGTTAAAATAGTCCATGTGACATCAGTTCAACCTTAATTTTATGAAGCTACAAGAAGGTTAAACCACTGATGTCACTTGGACTATTTTGATGGTGTCCTTACTGCCTGTCAGTTGCTATCTATGCAGGGTCAGAAAGCTCGGATTTCATCAAAAATATCTTTTTCGTGTTCTGAACGAAGGTCTTAAGGGTTTGGAACGACATGAGTCTGAGTAATTAATGACAGAATTTTCATTTTTGGGTGAACTAACCAAAGCAAAAGGATGACAAACCACATACTAGAACATTCTGAAATTCGTATAAACTTTAAAGTTAAACTTTTTGCCAAATCCCTTTGCAGAAAAAACACTAATGGAAAAAGCTGTTTTAAATTAGAAAAATGCAAATCTGAGGCTTTGTCACATGTGGACTCTTATGAACGCCTTTGTATATTAGTATAGTTTTGGCTAATTCCTAATCGACCAATCAGAAGTGTGCGGGACATTCTAGCCCACATCTCTTCTATACAAGCACATACGCAATTCTGAACACATGAACAGGCCTCCATTTTCCTTCATCCTAATAAATAAAGATGCAAGTCATGTTATAAATGCAGGATTAGAAATGCTGTTCTCACCCTCCTTTCCCTAATATTAAGGATGGGGTTTCTGAAAGAGGTTTTCATTTGAATAATATCTGATCCAAGAGACATATCGCTTTATCGATCCCCTCAACATACCTCATTCATCTCGAATGTATAATTAATATCTAACAGTCTACAGTGGAAAGGTTTACGCCTGCTGTAATGGAGACTAAGTGCATATAGAGATGATAGAGAGCGAACCGTACTCTGTACGGACGGTTTCTTTACATAGCAAGCTAATTTTTGCTTGTCCCCAGGGTTGCTACCACAAGCCTAAATACATGGTCTTTTCTGGCAAATTACAACATTATGATACAAATTAGTATGTTTAAGAGATTGAAAATAACATTCATAGATTAAGTATATTTACCTTGTCAGGGCCGACTGTAGTACTAGTAATCTACGTCTCAGTTTTTAGACTTCAAAAGGCTTCGCCAATTAAACGACCATAATTGAGATCTACACACACATAGTTTTGTCTCTACTCTGTAGTCGTGATTAGATTTTATTCATAGTGAGTTTAGGAAGAACTGAAATCTTTTGGTGGAGCATGTTTCCTGTCAAGCTTTTCGTGAATGCACACCGATGGGTTTCGGGAGGTGAGTAATTTGAGGTCTCTTGAGTTTCGTGCCACAGATGTGGCTTTAGTTTTTCTCAGTAGTGCATCAACTTTGTTGTTGTGTATACCGCTCAAAACTAGCCCTGTCACCATAGTTACCCATCCTACATTCCTCTGGGGTAATGCAGCGCCGCATTTGTGCGACGTTACCCCACTCCCAAGATGCATTTGGTGTATAAACAAGCAGGAAGATGAGGGAGGAGAAACTTTGCATCTTTTCCTGTGGGGATGGTGATGTGCTATGACATAATTTGTGCATCCAGTTGCCAATGTTTTACTCCCTTACTATGAATTTGTAAAGGTATAAGTGGATAAATAAACAATTTTTGGGTAACCTATCCGTTTAAATCTCACTGCACACTCAGCACTGATGCTCTGGCTTTCCTAAAATGGCCTGATGCTCCTCGTTTTTTTTTTTTTGTTTTTTTTTTTAAAATATATAGATAAAAAAAGCACTGTGTTAGCTCTCTATCAGACAGTTGTAGGGAGTGGAACAGTTACTAAATTAAAAACCTGGCCTGGGGGTTTAAAAATAAAGCAGACAGAATTATGGTCTGCCACTGTTTCCATATTTCTGTTTCTCTGAGAGGCATGTGGTTTAAGAGGAGGATCGCTGAAGGGTGTGGAGGATGCACAGACCAGAGAATAGCATAGTTCGCAGGCCGCTAGGCCAAACTGTATGCCCACAGGACTGTATGGACTGCTTTCAGTGTGAGATTGATGGTTGCGGAATTTTTTTTTCTTTTCACAAAATGTAGGACGACAAATGCACCCAGATCTGTCAGAGCTCACGCATTCGGTAAACCCAGGGCCTCGAGTCTCTGGAGGCAAACGGTTGGTTGGGCATCAGAGCTTCCAGTACATCCTGGGATTGAGACACTGGGGAGAGTGCCTCTCTGTTGGGATTTAGGGGGAATGGAGAGGACATGTGACAGACTGTGCTCTTCAAATACTGTAGGCGGGATGCACAATGTTTCTCTGAGTGTTAATAGAATTTAACTAGGTAAACAAAAAACTAAAGTAGCTTTAAATTAGTCATATTGTGAAAAAAAATCAAGTGTTCCTTACTTTAAAATGAATATGTGTGCTAATGACTTGTATGCTGTGCTTTTTAGAATGCAAAACTTCCTCTCTTCCAGCTAAATTACCTGTTCAAAGATGGCTGTTCTGTTTTTAGAAACGTAATAGGAAGTATACTGTTATTCCTAGACGGACTAACGATAAGAGTAAAATGTGGAAAATCATGCGCTGTTCCCTTCTGAGTGTAGCACCTTCGGCTCTACAGATTCTCCCGATGAGTCCTTGATATTTTCGCTTTGACATGAACAGGGTGAGCGCCATATGATTATGCAACCCTGCTGCAGTGTAATTAGGGCCCGAGCACCGGTGGTGCGAAGACCCTATTGGAATTGCTCAGTTTCTTCTTCTTCTCCAAAATGAATCGCATTTTTGAGGGCCTAAACATGTTCGAAAACTCGTGAAACTTCGCACACGTATCAGAACTGGTGAAAATTTACATCTGATATGGGTTTCAGAAGTGGGTGTGGCAAAATGGCTGGATAGCGCCACCTAAAAAAATTTCAATAAAGTGCCCCTCAAGCTGTTTTCACATACATGTACAAAAATAGATAGACACATGTAACACACCAATACCTATGAATAAGTCCCCCCCGGTATGAAACCTGAAAACCGACAGGAAGTCTGTTATTTTGAATTTTCCCAGCAAGTTTTGTGCCGTTTTTTGCCATTTTCAGGCATTGTATTTTAACAAACTCCTCCTAGAGATTTAAACAGATCAACACCAAGTTTGGTCGGTGTAATCTAAAGCCCTTTGTGACATTAAATTGCGAAGATCTTGAGTTGAAGGGCGTGTCTTTGGCGACTTGACAAATTTCGATGTTTGCCATGAAAAAGGAAATTTTTATAAATCACGAATACATGTTTGATCTGCATCAAAATTCATATGTTTGATAAGAGTCTTATCCTGAACACATGCCCATGACCATATTCAGTTATAGTCATAGCGCATCCTGCTGGCAACAGGAAGTAGCATGTGAAATAGCTTTAGTTTTCGTTAAAGGGTGTGTCCGTGTGACAAAGTTCGATGTTTCGCCATGGAAAAAGATGTTGTTGTAACTCAGCCATACAATGTCCAATCTGCCCCAAACACGTTTACACGTTTGATAAGAGTCCTGGGCTGAATATTCCATTATAATGATAGCACCACCTGCTGGCAACAGGAAATGACTTGTTTTACACTAACTTAAACATACCATGGTCAAAAGTCCTGACCTGAAAACATTTACATGCCAGTATTCAGTTATAGTCATAGCGCCACCAGCTGGCAGCAGGAAGTTTGGCACATATAATTGACATATTCCTCCTGCTTTAAATGCATATTGCTCACTGTTTGCTGTTTTCCTAAAGCCACCGGGTGTTGGTAAGCCCAGTTGTGAGGGACCTTTCAATTATTCATTTGGCTTTTAAAAAAAAGGGGGCAGCACAAGCTATTTTGGACGCAACAGCGAACCTTTAGCCCATGTGTAAGCGCAGCAAATTGCCGTTTCTCATTTCTTATGCAAAAAAGGCATTTACATAGAACTCTTAAAGGCAGAGCATGAAAAAATACCAGTGCAATTGTAAAGGTCAGAGTGGGCATAAATTTATGTCTGTTTTAATGCCAAAAATTTACCATGAATAATAGTTATCGTAATGATACATTTATTTTGTACAGCGCTTTAAAACACAAAATGCAGAGCAACACACTGAAAAAAAAAAACTGGGTAACACTTTATTTTAAGGGTCCAAAATAATGCATAGTTAAGCATTAATTAACGGTTAATTTGTTCACAGTTAAGCATTAGTTC
>JAHKKF010480936.1:0-11484 GCA_019740295.1 Labeo calbasu | reverse complement strand
TCCTGGTGTCGAACGCAAGAAAGAATGCGTTTCGAGGTGAGCATTTTGAACGGCAGCCTGAGAAGGGACCGATTCAAAACTCGAAGATCCAGGATTGGCCGTAACCCACCGCTCTTCTTGGGCACGATGAAGTAGGGGCTGTAAAACCCGACTTCATCTCGGCTGGAGGGACAGGCTCGATTGCGTCTTTCGCCAGTAAGACTGCAATCTCCGCACGCAGGACAGAGGCATCTGTGTCCGAGCGGACAGAAGTGAAAAGGACGCCCCTGAACTTGGGCTGGCGCCTGGCGAACTGAATCGCATAGCCGAGACGTACCGTCCGGATCAACCACCGGGACGGGCTGGGAAGCTCTAGCCAGGCCCCCAGCCTGGCTGCAAGTGGGATCAGCAGAGCGTTGACCGACGTGACCGCGGTGGGGCAGCCTGCGAGAAGGGGAAGGGGACTGATCCCAGAAGGATGAACGTCCTGGAGAGCAGTCTGGCCGCACTGGGCAGCACCTACCTTCTTCCCAGGTTCCCGCGCTGGGGAATGTGGGCTCCGAGTCCGAACCCGATGAGACATAGCGTCGCTCAGGAACAGATCCCGGGGCACTTGACCCAGAGATGTGGAAAACTGCTCTTTCTGTGAGTGGGTGGGTACCGCCGACCCGTAGGTCGACGGCGGCTGAACACACAGAAGGTCCCGGCCCTCCTCCGGGAGTGGGGGCACAGATGTTGTTGTCCCCCGAAGAGCAGCTTCCATCATCTCCGGGCTGCCCGTGTCAGGGGGGCCTCGCAGATCTGCAGGTCTTGGTGGCTGACCCCTGAGCAGCGGGTGGCGCCGCTCCCCTGCGGCGGCCACGACGTCTGGAGGCGAGGGCCGCATCGTGGGCCTCAGCCGGAGACGGAGCAGGTTGTTCTTGCTTCTTGGGGACCACAGGGGGGTGCCCTCGGCGACGAGCAGGCTAAGGCTGGGCACCCGGGGGCTTCCTGGGGGTCTCGCGACGGGGCAAGATGTGTTTAATCGCCTCAGTCTCCTTCTGGACTGCCAAAAACTGCTGGGCGAAGTCCTCGACAGTGTCACCGAAGAGGCCGGCCTGGGAGACGGGAGCGTCGAGAAAGTGTGCTTTGTCGACATCTGCCATCTGCGCCAGGTTCAGCCAGAGATGGCGTTCCTGGACCACGAGCGTGGACATCACCTCACCAAGGGGCCGCGCCGTGACTTTAGTCGCCCGGAGGGCGAAGTCAGTCGCCGCACGCAGCTCCTGCATCACCTCTTGGTCAGGACTACCCTTGTGCAGCTGTTTTATCGCCTTGGCCTGGTACACCTGCAGGGTGGCCATGGCGTGCAGGGCGGTGGCGGCCTGGCCCGCAGCACAGTAGGTTCTGCCGGTAAGAGCCGATGAGAGCCTACAGGCTTTGGACGGGAGGCGCAGAGAGTCCCGCCAGGTGGCGGCGTCTTGCGGGCATAAATGCACCGCAACCGCACGCTCAACCTGAGGGACCCCCGCGCAACCCTTGGCCACCCCGCCGTCAAGGGTAGCGAGGGCTGAGGAGGCAGAGCACGAACGAGCCGAATAAGGGGCCCGCCACGCCCTGACCAGCTCATCGTGCACCTCCGGGAAGAAAGGCACTGGGGGCGAGCGCGGCAGTGCCGCAGACCTCGTCTCCAGAAACCAATAGTCCAGCCTCGAAGGATCGGGAGGAGGCACCTTAGGGACCTCCACCCCGATCCCCTCGGCGGCCCGGAGGAGCATAGCCGACAGTTCGGCGTCCGCCTCGGACGGGGCAGTGACCGCGGAGGGGCGCTGCTCCGCCGAAATGTCCGCCTCATCTGCCGACCGTTCCCCCTCTGATGCTGAGATAGACATCCTCTCCTCTGGGGGAGCACCAAAAGAGACGCTGGGCCCGGCTTTAGACGGGGGAGCGGTCTGTTTGGGCATCACCACGGGACCACGTGGTGGAGCGGAAGCCCACAGGGTTTTGCCCGGCGGAACGTTCTGCACCGCCTTTACGGCTCGACGAACTGCCACAGGAAGACGACGAGGGGAGCCATGGACATGGCCATGGACATACGCTTGCAATGAGCGCACGAACCATCCACAAACGCTGCCTCAGCGTGCGCTCGGCCCAGGCACGTGAGACAGCGATCATGACCGTCAATAGAGATGAGGAAACTACCGCACCCAGAAACGCACGGTCGGAAAGACATACCGGGAAATACCTCTCAACGACCGTAAGGAAATTGCTCTTTTAGATCCCGGTTCGCCCAGGGAGGACGCGGCACAATCTGTGCGGTCAGTTGCTCGCTGGCGTGCGAGGAAGCCGGCACGTTCCTTTGATGTAGGCAGCCGTCTCGCAGGATCTTGAACTACAGCGGTGATCTATGACGCGCTGGTTCTTGGAGAGAAGAGCGTAACTTGAAATATCGTTTTCCAATGAAAACAAAAAAGCAGGCTCGTAGCGGTGAGGCTCCGAAGCGAAAATCTGAATGAGTGGATGCACGCCGCCATCTTATATACCCGTATGTACGGGGGAGTGGCGTTGAGTGCAAACTCCACTCAGCAATTTCATTGGCCTTTTCTATAAAGCTCAGAGGTGATTGGTCACTCAAGCGAGTTCCCATATGTAATGTCGTAGTGAAACGACTGAAGGGGAACAAAGTTGTATGTTTGTAGAGTAATTTAGAACAGTCTTGAACATGGCTTCGAACATGATTTTAAGGTCAGTTTGGACAGCAGTTTCTTTCAGCGGTAATTGAGTGAAAATATGAAGTTAATACTCATACTAAATATGGTTTAATGTATACGCAGACCTGTTTGACATTCAGTTTACATCAAATCAATGTCATGGTTTAGACATCAAATTGATGTCACATTTATTGCATAATATGAATTCTTTGAAAACTTTCCAATTAAATGTTGCAGATGTTTTTTTGTTTTTTTTTGTGTGTGTGTGTGTGTGTGTGTGTAGTGACCTATACACAGCCCTGAAATGTGTTTAATCATTTACTAAAATACAGAAATCAGATCAATCAAAATGCATTTTAAAGGTGCAATTTGTACATTTTGCGAATGGAACATAGCTACGGTGGCTGACACAGGACAAACATGTCGTCATCTGAAACAACAGAGGGTAGTCAGTGGTAAATTAAGGAATTATATTTGCTTAATTGTTCAGTAAACCGATATGTTAATATTATTGTTACTTGTTCATCATTGTGTGAATTTCAGGTAAACAAAGTTTATTAAATAAATAAAAAATGTTTTATTTAGGGGGTAATTGTTTGGCATTCTGTGCAAACAGAATTACCGGGGGTGATTACCAGGTGTCAGTGTGGCATCCAAAATCACTGGGATGAACAAGAGTCAGCAAAAATATAATGAGTGTGTCTTTCATTCCGAACATAAATAAAGTATATTCACTAGAGTAAGACACCAAAAGCACTGGTAAAGAGGAGAAATCATCTATAATTCTGGTTTATTTTAAACGAAATCACATGCAATTTGATTAAACATTGAAAAAGACACATATAGGCTACTTACATATATTTACAACAGTTTATACACATTTACGTTTTTGTTCAATATCATGTTCAGGGAGCCCTGCAAAGTATGTAATTAAGTATGTAATATAAAATAAAATGAATACATTTCTCAAAATGTATGTTTAATGTGTAAGTGGGTCTACATTAACTATGATTGATCATTATGCATGATATGAGTCGCTTTGAAATATAAGTTGCAGCATGTTTCAGATGATTAAAAAAAAATAAACTAAAAATAAAAATGTGCTATTAAATTAAAGATGAAGTACCACAGAGCAAATATAAAGTGAAAAGTGAATGTACAAAAGCTTGTAGAATACATTTTAATGAGCATAATTAAGCATGAAAATAATTTTGCCTTTCTGGAAAAAGTGTAAAAAAAAAAGTATCCGTGTATCCCAAAATTAATTAATCATTAATCAAATGTTCCAAGGTTGTGGAACATTTGTGGTTGTCCATCATGGAGGTAGAAATCACATTTGAAATCTCGTGGCCAGGACCTGCAGGGAGAAGAGGTAATTTTACAAAATACACTATACAATGATGATTAAAGGGTTAGTTAACTCAAAAATAAACTTAGCCCATGATTTACTCACCCTCAAGGCATCCTAGGTGTTTATGACTTTCTTTTGTTCACTTGAATCCAATTGGAGTTATATTACAAATGATCCTAGCTCTTCCAAGCTTTATAATGGCAATGGGCAGGTGTTTTTGTTCAACAGTCCACAAGAAGTCCAATAAAGTGCATCCATCCATAATAAAAAGTGTTCCACATGGCTCCGGGAGTTGAATAAAGGCTTCCTGTAGTGAATCAATGCATTTTTGTAACAAAACATCCATATTCAGCCTGTGAGATCGCAGATACATGATATTGTCGTGCTAGTTCAGTTATTTACTTATTTAGATTCATTGCCTGAAAACAGCTCCTGCATAAGGCTAAACGTTTTTAAAAACTTAACTTGTATTTAACATGATAACAATTTAATAGAAACACCGTAAGTTACTAATTATAATGCTTATATTTCCTTAGTTATTCAAAAAGCAGCTACACAAAATGAACATTAACATTATCAAAGAACATCATCACTGACTAGCCTAGCCTAGTCTAGAGTGAATTTATGCATTTTAAAAACACTTTGTTACAAGTGAAGCTATCTGCACTAAATAAATCTCTTACTACACTGCTCAAGTCTGCATGTTATGACTCCAACATGGCCACCAGAGCAGACTGCCCTAGTAGTCAATGCTTGCGTTTATACCACCCACGACTCGGCAGGTGTTTTGACCCCCTATACTACACACATCTGCAGTATGTTATGACTTCGACACAGCCGCCAGAGCTGATCGCGGTCACTCTAGTCAGTGCTTGTGTTTATACCAGCCGCCCTGCAGCAGGTTTCTGAAGCGTCCCAAAAGCGGCTCTCCATGCTGCATCATTAAAGTTAGGCACCTAGCCTCTTTTTTTATGAATAATAATAATAATAATAATAATAATAATAGCCGTCATGTTATCGTCAAAGGCTTCACCAACAGGTGATACCTATGACTATCGTCGATACACAATACTATATCGACACAACCCTAATGGATGCACTTTATTGGACTTCTTTTGGACTGTTGAACAGAAACACCCACCCACTGCTATTATAAAGCTTGGAAGAGCCAGCACAATTTTTAAAGGAGAAGTCCACTTCCAGAACAACAATTTACAGATAATGTACTCACCCCCTTGTTATCCAAGATGTTCATGTCTTTCTGTCTTCAGTCGCAGAGAAATTACGATTTTTGAGGAAAACATTTCAGGATTTTTCTTCATATAATGGACTGATATGGTGCCCCGATTTTGAACTTCTAAAATGCAGTTTAAATATGGGTTCAAATGATCCCAAATGCGGTTCTAAACAATCCCAGCCAAGGAAGAAGGGTCTTATCTAGCAAAACGATCAGTTATTTTCATAAAAATAATATAGCTTATATACTTTTTAACGTCAAACGCTTGTCTTGTCTTGTCTTGCTCTCCCTAAACTCTGTGTATTCTGGCTCAAGACAGTTAGGGTATGTTGAAAAACTCAATTTTTTTTCCCTCAACTTCAAAATAGTCCTTATATCGCTGTTTTACCTTTTTTGTTAAGGGTGTTTGATCTTCTTTGCATGTTCACTTTGCAAAGACTGAGTCGGTACTTCTGCAGCGATGTAGGATGATTTTGAAATGATTTTTGAAGGTGATCTTGTCTTAAGACAGAATACACAGAGTTCAGAGCAAGACAAAACGAATGTTTGAGATTAAAAAGTATTTATACTGTATTTTTTAAAATGAAAATAACCAATCTTTTCGCTAGATAAGACCCTTCTTCCTTGGCTGGGATCGTTTATAGCCGTGTTTGGGATCGCTTGCAGCCGCATTTAAACTGCATTTTGGAAGTTCAAATTTGGGGCACCATATCAGTCCATTATATGAACATCAGAAAGACATGAACATCTTGGATGACAAGGGAGTGGAAGTGGACTTATCCTTTAATATAACTCCGATTGGATTTGACTGAAAGAAGAAAGTCATATACAGTACACCTAGGATGCCTTGAGGGTGAGTAAATCTTGGGGTAATTTTCGTTTTTCGCTAAACTAACCCTTTAAACAAGGTGGGCATTTAATAAATGAAGACCACAGTTATTGGTGTTTTCAACACAGTTACAAAAAAAAATATATATATATGTATATATATATATATATAATGTGCATGAATTTAGACATAAGCTTAAAATCAAAACCAAGGAAATCCCTGTATGTATGTCAGGAGTTCATCTGTATCTTAAATATAGTCCTATGAGAGCATTCATATAACAATTAACATCTGTATATCACTTACCTCCTTGTTCTTTTGATTTCTTCCAACCAGGTGCGTAACTCAGATATTTTTTTATTTCAGTTTCACAGTAACCCCTGTTTATATTTCGGTTTGACGCAGCTTTTGAAAGAGGAAATTTGATGATGAAGGAGTTGGAAAGTTTTAAGCATTTGTTGTATAGTGCCTCACTCACAGCTGTAAAGAGTTTGTATGTTCTTAAGGTCAAATTAGTCTCAGAGTTCATGAAATATATTTTATTTCTATGCCTTTGTTTTGATATGGAAAGTAAAGACAACTGCAGACAAAATACATTATTGGTTTGCAGAAAGTGTTCTTGTAGCAGTGTGTTTACCTCTGATCACATCTGTTAACATAAGCTGAGAGAAGGGCTTTTTATTTCCACTCCCCTGCCAATTGAACTGTGTAGCCAGATCATCTGTTAGGACTTGCTGCATAATATTCTTAATCACATCCTTGGGCACAAAACCTCCAAGCCGTGAAAAATATTCTGTCTGTGAAGAATGTTTTTTAATACGCTTTAAATCAGTCAGATATTTTGTGTAATGACATTACACTGTACAGTTATAATAGTCTGCCTAGACTATTTTTCTATGTAGAACCTTTAAGCTTTTCTAAGAAAGATAATTAAATATTTTTGATTACAATCAGAATGTCTTAAACTATTTATTTATCATCACTGAACAAGATGGGACATTGCAGTACTGTTTTATTTTATTTAATTATTATTTAAAATACATTTGGTGGTTACAAGCAAATGAGTGTACAGTATCCATTTAAATATTGTATCAATGCTATGTTGACTCACATATTTTTTGCGTGTTGTTGCGTTCTTGAGCTCCATTTCAGTCCTGGCCACATCTTCAAAGGTTCTAAGAGGCAGTTTTAGGTTTGCTTTAATGTCTTTTGAAGGCGCACGTACTGCCGGGGGCTTCAGAAATCATACTGTCTTTGAATTGTTTTAACATGGAAGAGTTTTGCTGAACCTTGCTCTTGATGTCTCTCAGCATTTGGAGGATTTCAACCTTGTCTGTTGTGTAAAATGAGTTGTGCTATAATTCCAGCAAAGAGAAAATAAACTTCTCATATTGATTATATCAAAAGAAGCTGACCCACCATCAGCTGACATTCTGGATGTAGATGCAGGTGTTACTGGAAGACGTGGTTGTAGCTGATTATTTGACATTCCTTGAGTGCTTTCAAGTTTCTGTTGTTTTATTCCAGGTAATACAGTGTCTAATGGATATGACCTTTAGTTGAAAATAAACAATACTTTAAACAAAACAGTACAAATCATTTATTTTGCTCTGTCAAAGTTCAAATCTTTTTGAAGAATTTTTTTTTTGAAGCAAAATACAAGTCTGTTACTTACCATTCTTTATATTCTTTGATTTCTTTTTCCCCCTCTTTTGCCATCTCAAAAGTCTCTGCAGTAGTATAAATATTGTATTGCATTATTTGAGAACTTATTAGACAGTACAAAATCTAAATTAAACCTTTAAAGTAGTGATCATTACCATATTGTCCGAGAAAGATGATGCGCAGCTTCTCCCATGGCTTCCCTTCTGTCTCAGGGTTAAGTTTGTTCTGAATAGCTTCCATGCACTTCTCTGTTGATTTGAATGGAGGCCAGTAACAGTGTTTCATATCTGAGCTCAACCAATTTGATGGTACCACCATCAACTCATCTGAGTCTTGCAGGGTAATAACTGCATACATGGTTTGCCTTTAAGGAAAAGAGATAGAGAGAGAGAGAAAAGGAACAAAAACAAGACAGCATGTAGCTCTGATTAAAAACTAAATATACTCAGCTTTATAGTACACCGGAAAGTTGACCATCCCAACCCTATAAAGTCGGGCTCTCTTTTATGCACCTGCTTCAGTTAATAAACTTCCACATTTTCCATTGTTCCACACATATTAATTATTTTCAAATGTACATTATAGTTTAAAAAATGATATCACCAAAACTGATATACCAAAATAATAATTTAAATTGCAACACATCTGTTTTGTTTTTAAATGTATAGCCTTTTTAATATTATACCCCATGTAAGTGCATTGAACATCTTGCTTGTATACAAATTCCAACTTGAGGATAAAAGAAAGTACATAGGGATAGAAAAGCTAAAGCTAAAGCTAAAATATTGATGTTGAATGCTTGTTGAATAAATTAGTAGTAATATGTATGTCTGTAGATTGTTTTAAAAATGTAAGCTAAAAGAGAACAGAATATATTTTTGACATAATAAATTTGACAAAAAGTTACCTTTTATCTTCCAGAATAATGTCTGTAGAACAGGACACGTTGAGTAGAGTAAGGAACTGATGTTAGATCTGATTCACTTTTGGGTGTGGACTTCTCAAAAAGTGAAACATAGGGAAAGGGTAAGAGAAACTGTCTCCTTAGTACATTTTATTTGACTTCTATACTGAATAACATCAGCATCAAACATATGTATAGTGTGTATTAGTTGCTTTGTTTTATTTCTTAATATCCATAATAATAAACCTTATAAAACTTATTTTCAGAATATATTTTTATAAATTACTGTGACATTTTCATGGACATTATGAACATCATCAGCAGTAGTCATTTTGTTGACTCAAGTACTGTAGGGTGCAAGGGTTAATAAGGAAATACAGTGTGTTTCAGCGTGTTTGCCCTTTGGCAAAGTTCGTCTGTGAAACACACATTTCTCTAATGACCTCCTGTAAAACTAGTCCCGTCTAAATATCGGACGAAGGGCTATATGCATAATATTGGCCTGTAGATGGGCGTCACAAGTATGGACTGTTTCCTGTGTTTCTTACATTTTCCTGTTCTTCCGCCTTAAGCCCTATTTGTACTGGATTAGTATTATCTGGGGATTTTGTGTGATTTAGAAATTACCCCCCTACATCTGAATTTCATGTGACGCATTTGCACAGGATAAAAGAAGCCTGTGATTTTACTCTAATTTACAGACTTATCTCCCGGATATGAAGTTAAGACTTTGCATAACATTTTATATCATAAACAGAAGAATGTTCCTTACTGCATGCTGCTACACGTCATACATCTCCATTTAATCATTCTTGCTTTCGCTCTTCTGATGGTTTTCAGCTTTCTTTTTCTGCAAATTGTATAGTTGTATTGTGTACTGTATAGCAATATGACCCAGCACTCAAAATACTTAAAACATAATCAAAACACTGCAACGTAGCCTGTATTCCTCTCTGTTCTCTGCTTCTACCGTTGGGTGGTTCATTTGAATACACTCCTCCCATAAATGTTGCCTCTAAAAGGGAACTCCTACAAATGCATATTTCATTTAGCGCTAATTCTTCACTGTACATCCTTAGGAAAACCTGACAGTACAATTTTAATGCCAAAAACGGCATGCACTGGCTAAAGCTCTTAAAACTGGCCCTTAATAGCTAACTTCATACTATTATAATACTATTAATATTGTATTTAATTATTTTTAAGTGATATAGAATTGTTGACAAGGGTGGAAGTAAAAAAATGCCTTACACTCAAGTGTGCATAATTTTTAAGCAGTTTTTCTTTTACAAGTAAAATGCACCATAAAAGAGATTTAACTCACACTGAAAAATCCACTGGACAGTTGGCACAATCAGAAAAAAAAACAGTCCAAGAGGAAAAGACACATTAAAATAATTATAAATGAAGGTAAAGAATTGGGTGTTAAACCACTAGGAACGCTTTAGTAGTAGTGAATAAGCAGTGCTCTCTCCACCCTCAATACCATGACTGAGGTGAGACCCTTGAGAAAGGCACAAATCCCCATCTGCTCCCCGGGTGCCGCAGCATTGGCTGCCCTCTGCTCTGGGTGTGTTCACGGTGTGTTTATTCACTACTCACTGCTGTGTGTGTGCACTTGGATGGTTGAAATGCAGAGCACAAATTCCAAGTACAACACATTTGGTCACATGTCATGTTCTATCTTTAGGGACTCAGGGGAATTTTTTTCCCCCCTTGACATATATGTCCCCCGCTTTATAAGAATAACATGTTGTGAAATACATGATGACTGATTTTTATAGGCTTTATAGACAGATAGGACCACCACCACATCCTCAAGAATCAGTCAGTAAGTTTTGGGAGCTCATTTTTAGTCCATCTCCAACTCTAAAAGGTCCATCTTGCTCACTGTAGCAGCTCACACCACTTAAAATCTCATAAGTGCATATGCCTTGTTGTTACTCTAAAGAACATTTTATATTTGATCCAGCTTAATAAATATACTTTTCTGTTTCTATTTAGTTAATTACAAGTAAAACTACATTTTGTTGAAACTATTTGCTTCAAATCAAATGTAAAAAATGTATCTATGTAAAAAAAAAAAAACGTGAACAGTGACGTCATTGAAGTTCAGTTTGAGAATTGTTCCCAGCATGCTTTCCTTAAGAATAAGAATGCTGAATTTCTTATAATTACAGCCGTTCCACTTCAACCACGATTTTTTGGTTTCCTTGAGTATGACCACATCAAGCTAATTGAGATCATCAGAAACAGTCCTAGACTAAAATGTAAGTCTGAGCTGTTTCAGTTGAAAGAAACTTGCACTGACTGTCTTAAAACATATCAGTTTTGTCTCAAGATGCACAACAGTAATGTTTTTTTTTTTTTTTTTCTAAGCACATTCATAAAAATCACTTAAATGTCCTTTAATTGAACAATGGACTAATCCTGGTTGAGTCTAAACCCTGTCTGTGAAACTGGGCTTGTATTTTGTCCAAAACTATATACATGTGGTCGGAATATTCTAAGCTATTTAACAGT
Source organism: Labeo calbasu (assembly GCA_019740295.1). Lineage (NCBI taxonomy): Eukaryota > Metazoa > Chordata > Actinopteri > Cypriniformes > Cyprinidae > Labeo > Labeo calbasu. Next base: position 306 of record JAHKKF010480936.1, on the reverse strand, counting down.
GTAAAATATTTGTCACTTAAGAGCAGCAGCAGTGTAGATGGAGCAGTGCTAACCGTGACGTAATCTCTGCAAAACATACATTTACTTACGTTTTTCCAGATACTAAAGTGTACAATACTAACATATTTACAGCATCTACATGTACAAATACTTACATATTTTCAGCATTTATTATTATTCCGTATGAATATTGCAATCTGCGGATACTTTCCCAGCCAACATGTATATGTGGGCCCCACATGGTTTCTGCTGGGTCTACATGGGTACCAAGTGGGCATGGTCCCAAAATAGGCATCTTATCTGGGG
>JAHKKF010480927.1:0-17274 GCA_019740295.1 Labeo calbasu | reverse complement strand
CACATGCCCGCATGCCTCTTCTGCAGGCAATGGAACAGGCCTGCGGCGACATTCAGGTGACAGCAATCCATGGATGGTTTCGACATGCAAGAGGATATTTTCCCCGGTGCCTAGCGGGAGAAGACATTGCTTGCGATGTCGATGAGGTCCTGTGGCCAGACCCCAACAGACGGCGGGATCCATGAGCCCACGTATGCACAATTGTCATGATTTTTTGTGTTTACAGTATAGTGTTTTTTCTATTACTGTATTATGTGGGGACGGAACAAGGCCGGTGGAGTATAATGATAATGAGCGTCATCTGCGCCACTCACCGGTCTCAAGTCCCACGGAGGAGCTCCGGAAGGATAAAAGGAGGAGCGACGACAGTGGAAGACGAGAGAGGACCAGGCCTTTTTTGTGTGCAGCAGTCATCCGTGAGGGGCTGCTGCTTTACTTTGTGTTTGTTTATTTTATTGTTAAACTGTTTAAATGTTCGCCGGTTCCCGCCTCCTTCTTCCCGTTCTACGAACGTTGTTACAATGATGTATAGATATAATCAAATACAAAGTAAAAAAATAAATAAAATGAATAGAATAGAATTTTTAAATTCTGTTTTTATTGGTGTGATTATTTTTTAGGATTGTTCCTTTTATATGTAAAGCACTTTGAATTACTATTGTGTATGAAATGTGAATAAACTTTAAATAAACTTTGCCTTGCCTCAATACAATCCACATAAATTTCATTAAAATGAAAAAAAAAAAAAAAAAGCCTGCAGACCCAAATAACAAAATTTCTGAGGCCCAGAAAAGGCCCACACCTGACACTTTCATCTGGCCCACATACTGTGTGGAATGATGCCACTTGTTTTTGTCATTTGTTCTGGCATTACATTAAGAGCAGATTAAACATTTGTTGACAAAATTCAGTGACCATTTATTGTGGTAGCAGTTTGTTAATTATTTTATGGAAAACCGGTTACCTCAGTATCGCTAGCTGAGAGTTTGGACTCTTTAGTCCTTCAGAAAGAAGCATCACTCCAGAATCCTGAAGGTCATTGTTACTCAGGTCCAGTTCTCTCAGGACAGAGCTTGAGCATTTCAAAACCAATGACAAAGTCCCACAAGACTGAGCAGTGAGATTACACATGGAAAATCTGAACAAGAAGAACACAAAAATTGCATAAAGAATTGATCTTAACAGTGTATTTAGTTTATAAATAAATAAATAATCAAGCATTTCAAACTCAAACCTCAATATCTCCAGCTTAGAGTTTGGTCTCTTCAGTCCATCAGAAAGACATTTCACTCCAGAATCCTGCAGGTCATTGTTACTCAGATCCAGCTCTCTCAGGACAGAATTTGAGGACTGTAGAGCTGAAGACAAACTTTCACAGGACCAACCAGTAAGATGACACCCACACAGCCTGTGAAGAAAACAAAACAAACAGGCATATTAATGTGAATTTATTAGATTATTTATCAGGTTATATAGTTCATAATCTGGAGTACATGTTTATACTGAATAACACTTTATAATAAAAATAGGGTATAGTGGGGAAAATGCCCCCCTACTGTTTTTCCCAAAATAACCACAAGATGAAATCAAGACACATTTTTTTTAACTATGGACTACGTTGACAAGAGTGATGTAGAAGCTTTCACCATGAAGCTTACACTGGTGATGTACCCGAGAGTAAAAAGATTTCACAGTAAATGATTTAATTTTCAGCAGTAAGAAAAAAAGTGTTTTAAAGCTTATTGTTTTGTAGAACATCACATTTATATATGATATGAGAACAGCAGGGCCTGTGGATAGGGAGTATGTGTTATTTAAAAAATATATAATTATATTTTCAGAAAACATTTTTTTTTCCTCAAACATAGTCAGTGGGTTAAAACGCCCCCAGGGGGCAATTACTGTAGTTATTCTGTTTTGAACATCAAATCATTTGTTTTTCCATCAAATTAATTCTAACTAGTTGGTTGAATAAAAATATGAATTTTATATTTAAAAATTATCTCAAGTTAGCATCAGGTAGCTAGTTAGCTAGCCAGTTAGCATCAGCTAACCAAATGTTTCAAATAGGCTATTATAATTTTGTAAATCATAATTATTGGGTGTCATTCATGAAACACAAGCAGGACAAATTTTTGTGTAAATCATTTGTAAAGCCATTCTGACGTAAATTTTCAAATTTATAAAAATGTTAGCTGGGGCGAAAGAAATATACACCTGCTCCCTACCACGTGTAAATGGTGGGCAAAATGTTCTGTATTCTTTTTGGAAAACTAACTGATAAGACTGAATTGTGATGCACTACCATAATAATTACAAGTTCATTTGCCTTTGGCCTCTTTGAAAGTTTTTTTTTTTTTTTTTTGTAGCTGTGTTGATAACTTTAAAACACAGCACATGTCACTGTCACTATTTGCCAGGCCGTAAATAGAGGATGGGTGGGACAAATACCGACCAACCATCCTACTTGTACAACAACTGCCTACAACAATGAAGAAATAAATATTACTGCTTTTTTATATTAAGTAAAATTCTTTAGAATGAGATACTAGTAATACGTTGCCGCCATGGATATTCCAAATCATAGCAACTAAAGTGTCTCAGCTGGAAAAACGCTGTGTCACCAAAGCATTTACAAGTGCTACCAGCTGGTCATTCTAAGAAGAGTGGCTGACATTTTTTCAACTGGCTAAAAAATCCTTGGTGGACACGTTATTGAATATTTATTGTTACGCATATGGCCTTTTAGTCTTTATTGCTTGATGCAATATACTGGAGTGAAACCTCAGAAAGTAAGAATAGTAGAATATTCCAATGTGTTCCTGGACATGCAATTTGCATGGCTGTAATTCATATGCAGGGATTATGCTAATTGTGAATGACCGTACACGGGTGGCCTATTTATGAATGACTGGAATTCATTAACATACACTTGTTTAACTATCAAATTGGACATTTATGAAGCAAATCCAGAGGAGAGTTTTCGGGAAGGCCTCCCTTATGCGCAAATTACTCAGAATCTACTCATATAATTACGCAAGTTTCATGAATGAGGCCCATTGGGTTTCCATGTTTTATAAGGACCTTTCATAGAATGCTGTGTAAATTATACTGTATAAACTGTATATCCTGTCCCCACTAAGCCTAACTCTAAGCCTACCCCTAATCCTAACTGATGTATTTTATTTCTAGCCATGTGTTCTTGGAGAAAATGCCACTGATACAATCAGTGAAATTTCTTCTGGCTATAGTTATGAGACACCAATTCATGTTTGAACATAGTGATTTAGTGAAAGTGAATGCCAAACCTCAGTATGTTCAGTCGACAGTTTGGACTCTTCAGTCCATCATAAATCATTGTCACTCCTGAATCCTGCAGGTGATTGCTACTCAGGTCCAGCTCTGTCAGATGGGAGTTTGATTGTTGTAGAGCAGAAGACACAGTTTCACAGCATGTTTTATCAAGACCACAGCTGTCAAATCTGCCAAAACAGAATGTTTAGCCAAATTATTTTCTGATGTTCATTTTTTTTTCTGCAATAATGTATTGTATTCTTCATAATCTGGGGAAACATTTCACATAGTATTTTGAGATTTAATTGTTTAGTGATGTAGAACAAAATGTTTGATTGATCAGCAGTAAGTGAAATTACTCACAGGGCTTTTTTGCAGCATCTCACAGCTGGAATGAGTCTCTTGTTGTCTGCTTGTTTTGACGTGAACCTCTTTGGGTTGAACTCATCCAGCACTTTCTCTGATGTGAGCAGTATGTAGGTCAGCACTGTGCACATTGAAGATGAGAGTTTTCTTCCTGGATGTTCATCTGAGCTGAGGTAACTCTGCATTACCTCATATAATGAATGATCTTTGAGCTCAAGCAAACAATAGAATAGGTTGACTAAAACTTCATCAGAGATACCATACTTATCTTGTACTTTTTTAATGTATTCAGTTATTTTTGTGATGCTCTCTGTGGTGTCTTCAGTGTGTGTGATCAGGCCTTGGAGCAGGTTTTGACTGGATTTCAGTGAAATGCCCATCAGAAAGCGCAGAAATAGGTCTAGATGTCCTCTCTGACTCTTCATGGCTTTATCAACAGCCTTCTGCAGTAAATTCTGTAATGTAATATCTTCTTCTGGCTTATCAAAGAAAAACTGAAGCTCCTGCATGTTCTTGTTCAGATAGCAGATGAACACGTGCACTGCAGCGAGAAACTCTTGAACACTCAGATGCACAAAGCAGTACACTTTTGTCTTATGAAGCCCATCTTCTATCTTAAAGATCTCAGCGATCATTCCAGTGAACTCAGTGTCTTTACTCACATCAATACCACATGCTTTCAGATCTTCTTCATAGAACACAATGTTTTCCTGCTTCAGCTGTTCAAATGCCAGCTTGGTTAACTTCAAAATCATAGCTTTATTTAACTGTAAGTGCTTTGTACGTTCTCTTTCTTCTTGTTCACCATATTTCTCACTCTTCATGTTCATCTGTATCAGCAGGAAGTGAATGTACATTTCGGTCAGTGTTGTGCTGATGTTCTCTGCATTGTTCTTGATGAGAATATTTTGAAGTACTGTGGCCGTGATCCAGCAGAACACAGGAATGTGGCACATGATGTAGAGACTACGAAATGTCTTAATGTGTGAGATGATTTTGGAGGACAGATTCTTATCTGTGATTTTCTTTCTGAAGTACTCCTCCTTCTGTTGGTCAGTGAATCCTCTCAATTCTGTTAACAAACCTACATAACGACGAGGGATCTGATTAGCTGCTGCTGGTCGTGATGTCACCCACACAAGAGCTGATGGAAGCAGAGTCCCTTTCACCAGACTTGTAAACAGCACATCTACAGATGATCTTTTCTCAACAGTGTTCAGAGACCTACTATTAAAATTGAGAGGCAGACGACTCTCATCAAGTCCATCAAATATAAATGCTAGCTTACATTCCTTGTATAGCTTTGATTTTTCCAGATCCTTTAGTTCTGGATAAAATTCCAGCAGAAGCCCGTGGAGGCTGAAATCTTCGTTTATCATTAAGTTCATCTCTCTGAATGGAAGCAGGAACACACACTCTATATCCTGATTGGCCTCTCCTTCTGCCCAGTCCAGGATGAACTTGTGCACAGAGACAGTTTTTCCAATGCCAGTGATGCCCTTGGTCAGCACAATCTTTTTCTCATTGTTTGTCCTCAATTCAGTAAATATATTACTGCATTTGATTGGTTTGTCACGTGTTGTTTTGTTCTTGAAAGCATCATCAATCTTCAGAATCTCATGTTCCTGATTGACATCTTTCATATCTCCCTCTGTGATGAACAGTTCTGTGTAAACATCCTTGAAATAGGTTTCATCTTCTTTGCTCCCCTCAAAAATAAGTTCTGATTTCTTCTTCATGTTCATTTTGTGAGTTTCCATGAACTTCTGCAGCGCCCAATCCTGTGTTAAAAAGACTGATAAAATTGAATAATTACGTGATGAAAAAGAAAAAAAAACTGATTTCATTTTTTCAACACGTTATAATTAAGTTACTGTTGAATAGAATACAAAAATGAGGCATTTAATTTTGGATTTTTTTCCCATGAATTTTAATTTATATATACAGTCATAAATTTAATTGAAAATTAATCTGCATAATTTATCTTTTTGATTTTTGATTTGATTTTCGATTTGACAAAAGTTTCACAGAAACCTAACCTTTAAAAACAACTCTAAAACAATTGAAAATGGGGATTAAATTTCATTATAAAATAAAAGTTTTTCTCAAATACACAATGGCCACAATTATTGACACCCATTTATTCAATATGTTATGGAAAACCTCCATTTGCCAAGATTACAGCTGTGAGTCTCTCCTATAGTGCCTAATGAGGTTGGAGAGCACCTGACAAGAGATTAGTAATTCTGGCCATGACAAAAAAATCTTAAATAATCTAATGCTAATGTGATTTATAAAGTAAACTTTGTACAGAATCTAGAATTAAACCAACATGCTTTTACTGTTGTAGCATTTACTTTTGCACCTGTTTCAGTATTTAGATCAGCTCTGACTTCAGTCTGAGCACAGCTGATTATCTTGACTGGAAGAGAGATGAAAATATTTAGCATTTTTCTTTTTACATTTCATGTTTGACATAATATTTTTTTCTTTATTACCTTTGGTGTGTTTTTTCTCTAACTGTTCAGCAAGATGGTTCTGGTTCATCTTTTTCAGGATATCCAGTGTGATCTTCACAGCATTTTCTGGTCCAAAACGATCCAGCATCTGATCCACTGTGTCAGTTGCACCTGCTTTCTCCAGTACAGAAACTGGAATAGGTCCATCTTCTCTTAAGTAGCTCTTAAATCTCTTCAATTTTTCTTCTTCCAGATCATCCAGTGTGTTATAAAGCAGTTGTTGAACAGACGCCATCGTTCTTCACTGACTGCTGTTGAACATGAGGACAATGTTTTACAATAGGTCCACTCTTACTGGACACCTATTAAATAGGGCCTGAAAAGTCCTACATAAAATCATCCTTCATAAGGTGAAGAACATTATGTTAAAATTTAACCTTGATATCTTTAGTATTGACTGAGTAAGGCAATGTCAAAAATTGAAATCATGGAAATTGAAATAAATTGAAATTAATGGTTGAAAATCAAAATTTGATGCTTGTTATCTCAAAATTAGATTTTAAGACTTTAGCCAGGATTTCACTGAGAGGGTCACATATGCATCTAAAAAAACACTGTATGTTTACTTCTACAAGGATGCCCTACATATAAAGCTCTGAATGGTGTAACTCTCTGGATTATTGGTGGTACCTAAAATATCAAAGTTCACATTATATTTGCTTATTTAACATATGTTTTTATCCAAAAAGTATCAACACAAGCAGTTTGTCACAAGAAGCGACATTATTTGCAGTACACAATGCACATTTTCAAGCACATACTAGATTAAAACAAAGAAAACATTTATCACCACAACAGTGACTTCAAACAAATCATTTTCAATAAATGTTAACTAGAACTAAACTTCTGTTAATTCTCACTAACGACTTGTAGATGGATGAAAGAAATAAATGGAGCAGAGTGCCCAAGTGCCATCATTTCATTGACTATGTGATACCAGATGTCAGGTGTGGGCCAAATTTGGGCCAAACAGCCATTTTATTAGAGCTCTCTCTACATCAGTTTCAACTTGTGTCAACTTTAACACTTTTTGATATTGCTTCTGCAGTGAAGTTCACAAACTGTCCTTTAGATGTTCTACCTTCATATATTTTTAAAGAGGCTTATCCAGGTTGAAGTTCATCTGTTACTGCCATTATTTATAGCTCTCTAGGAAACAGAGTTGTGCCTGCCGTGTTTAAACATACTGTAGTCTAGCTATTGTTAAACAAGCATCATCTTGATCAAAATGATCTGAATAAATACAAACAAAAAAAAAGTTTATTCTCAGAAAGGGTTAGTCCACCCAAAAATGAAAATTACCCCATGATGAATTCATCCTCAATGCTTCCCATGTGTATATGACTTTTTTCTTTCAGACGAATCCCCTCAGAGTTCTATTTAAAAAATGTCCTGCAATTTTTTTTTGTAAGGAAATTACCCACATTTTAAACTTTAGAAAGTAATCTCTAGCTTCCGCAAACTGACGTACACGTTAATGATAGAGTGGCATTCCAGCTGACATAAGCATAGTGTAAGCACCGGTGAAGAACGTTATATGTAGGATGCCTTGAGGGTGAGTAAATCATGGGCTAATTTTCATTTTTGGGTAAACTATCTTTTTAAAAACATTCGTGATACATTTTCAATCTGGTTTTAGAGAAATCTGCTTTGTAAAGGCCAGGACACACCACATCCCGTCAGCTCTTGACTCACGTTCATAGCAGTTTGCCTGATTCAGCATGTTGTTGAATTAGCGTCTGGGCCATTGGTGAGAGTGAAAACTCTGATTGGCTGCTCAGTTTAGAGAAAAAGTCAGTGCCCAAGGAACAAAGTGAAAGTGATGAAAACGAGCAATTCAAAATGGCACAGGCAGAAAGCTAGACTAATATTACATTATCTCATAATTTCATTTATTTTCATAACATGAGCTGCTTAAAATGAAAGTTATCAACATAACTGATATTCATAATTGTAAGCAAGTGCTGCTTTGTTTAGATTTTGTATATCTGCATATATCTCGTTTATCCTCGTCGAATGATGGACATAGACCACTATTTAACAAGAATATAACCTATTTTATTGCATGTTTCTTTAAATGCTAATGCGCTCTGCTCACCCTTCCCCTCTCTTCCATGAGGTGACGAGCCGTTCTGTATACTTTAGCTGTAAAACTTCCTAACTAGGACGTTATTAGGAAGGTGATTGCAAAGATTCATAAAAAAATACTCACTTCTGCTGTAAGTAAAGCTGGATCACGAATGATTCACACTAACATAGATGCATTTAGGCAGATCAGGAGGCACATTCCCTTCAGAACAAACATAATCCACTGTGTCTTTATCCGCTTATATGCCGAGAGTAAATGACAACTGCTCAGTATGGAGACATTCTTGTCTGCGTTGATAAGTCTATACAATGGTGGTTGGTCGGTTACAGCTCACTTTAGGTGGGTCTAAGGCAGGGCTGTTTAATTAGATTCATTTGAGGGCCGGATTAACGAACTGTCTTTCTTTCTTCAGTCGTAAAGAAATTGTGTTTTTAAGGAAAACGTTTTAGGATTTTTCTCCATATAATGGACTGCTATGGTGCCCTGAGTTTGAACTTCCAAAATGCAGTTTAAATACAGCTTCAAACGATCCCAAATGTGGTTGTAAACTTCTTCCAAAACCTGAGAGCCCTGTTTATGTTCAAACTACATGTAAAAGTGAATTTTGCATCCGATGACCCCTTTAAAGTAATTCATGTTATCACAGAAATACTGGGTTCAAAGTTTATAGTTAGGATATAAACACTGATGTCTATGGTAGCGATCAAAATAGAGCAAGTCATCTACTGAAACTAACTTGGGTCTCATTTATAAATGCTGCGTACACACAAGTGGGCATGAAGTATGCGTATGCAATTTTCCATGCACATATGTGACCCTGGACCACAAAACCAGTCTTAAGTCGCTGGGATATATTTGTAGCAATATCCAAAAATACATTATATGGGTCAAAATTATTGATTTTTCTTTTATGCCAAAAATCATTAGGACATTAATTAAAGATCATGTTCCATTAAGATATTTTGTAGAATTCCTTCTGTAAATATATCAAAACTTAATTTTTGATTAGTAATATTCATTACTAAGAAGTTCATTTGGACAACTTTTAAAGTGATTTTCTCAATATTTTGATTGTTTTGCACACTCAGATTCTAGATATTCAATTAGTTATATCTCGGCCAAATATTGTCCTATCCTAACAAACCATACATCAATGGAAAGCTTATTTATTCAGATTTCAGATGATTTATAAATCTCAATTTCGAAAAATTGGTTTTGTCCATGGTCACATATTGGGATTTATTAAAAAAATAAATAAACTTGGGTAAATAGGTATAAATCGTATGAACGTTCTATACCATGTGTACAAACTTTTTCGGAGTGAGAAAAATAATGAAGTAAACCATTTTAAACTCAGTTTTAATTTTGATATGCTTTTACATTTAATAATTCCACTCTCATAAATGGAGATAAGCACTGAAACTACATGAAGTCATTACGGAAAAGTTAAACTAAAAAAATGTATGAACTTAGACATTTGTAGTGGATGCGCTCAATCACTTTACCTATGGCATGCTATGTTTTAATTGACAGTGAGTAGTGCTATAGGTGCACAATAATTCATATTTAAACTAAACCGCAGCTCTCATGCTCTGAGAAAATATTTTTAGTGAGAACAGTGCTCAATGATGCACACTTACTTCGATATTATACCGAACACGCTGGATTTGGTGGTCGAACGGGCCATTGTCTGGTTTGAATAGGACCAATGATAATAGTTTACTATACAACCGCAGCTGCACTGAGGTGTTTATGTCATGTGAAGGCATCTCCACAATATTATGAAAAATACCACTGTATTTGAAGGATACAACTTAAAAGAAAACGATAAAATTTGCACATTATCTTTTTTAAAATACTTGCAGTAATGTGCAGAGTCAGACAAATTTACACTGCAAGAAATGAGGAGCTCTTTTCCAAAACACTATAAATGCATTTTGATTAATTTGAGTAAAAATGTTTTCTTTACCAAGAAAGTAGCAAGATGAAAACCACTATTTTCTGTTTTTAAACTTTCACATAGCATCTTTAGGTTATAATAACATAAAAAATTCAAATCTAGATTTTGATTTTTCAAATATTTATTATAAAAACTGATTATTTTTTCCCAAAATGCAAGAAATCCATTAGGGGTCTACGCTTACTTTTCTTTTTAGAGAAAGTATAAGTGATGGAAAGAGATGGCATAAGTGCAATGAAATTCATAAACTCTTGTTGAAATTAATGTATTAAATATACCATTTTGAACACAGAAATATTAAATGATTTTAATAACTAAAAAGAAGATAAAAATGAAATACTGCCAGTAGGTGGCGGTAAGTCACTGATTTAATTTCTGAATTATATCATTCATTTGATTCGTTCGAACCGCTGATTAATTCAGGAATAAAGCAAGTGACTCTTTTTATGAATGGGTAATTGATTCATTGACTTACTAGAAAATGCACGTTCATTCGTAAACGAAACACCGCTGTGTTTGAATGGAGATGCGCAGCCGCTCAGTTGTGACTGTTTAAAATTATTTTTGAAGATGAAATAGAGCAAAATCAGGCAGTAGTGTTATAGTTAGACAATGTAAGTCACTTAATATTAACTTCTTGTTTATTTAACTGCTGTATTAAATCAATATCTCATTTACAAACTCCCTTAAAAATCATTAAAAACTGTCAATCATCTTAGTTCATTGAGATCTCACAAAATTATAATCAACGAAACTCTCTACACTGCAGTCTCAATGAATCTCTTATTTACACTCTCTCTACACTTTGTTTATGAAAGGATTCGTCAGATATGTCTGTGATACATTACTCACGTTGAAAACTAGGATGCGGGGTGTATTCAAAGCGCCGCCTTTACTGTTTACAATGCGAGAAATGCTCATGCTGCGCTGTGATTGGTTGAGCGGATGTATCGCGTTTTGCAGAAAAGCGAGACTGGCGTTTATCGCGTTTTGGAAAAGAGCTCTTCAAATATAGGCCTGTTTCAACTAAAAATACATATTCACCTTATGTTTACCTTATCAGCATAACTGCATATATCTAAATCGATTTGAATTACTTAAAACAATCGAAATACTGTTTGGCCACTGGAAAAGAATGAGATCAACTCTATTCTAAAATATATCTGAGAACTATTTTAAATCTTTTTTTATTTTTATGTATGTTTTCATATATTTATTATAAAACATAAAAATGACGCTGGATAATTTTTAGCAAGAAAAATGAATGTGTGTGGCACAAATGGAATATTAGTCCGTATCTCATATTTCCTTAATGTCTTGTACCTTTGATGATGTTAAAAATGGTGTCATGTGGATGAGAATATGCATGTAAATGAGGTTATGCATATGAGGTTATGCATATGAAAACTAGGCGTTTTAAGCTCCACATATGGTGATTTCAGGGAGGAGACGGGGTGGAGACACACTTACACACAATCTTTCCCTGACTGGGATTTATAAAGGTTCTGGTGTACGCATGGTTTTATAAATCTGAAAACAATGGATCTACCAACCCAGAAAACATGAAAAAGAACCAGTAAATTTTTTTTTGGTAAGCATTTCTCTGCAAGCTTGCGAATAAAGAAGCCTCTTGGATTTCGCTCCCTCGTGATGTAGAAAGGGGATCCAGTTATAATACTACCGCCCCTTAATCTGCACGTTTCCACCCACAACGCCGTCATTCTATTGTTGACACCTGAGACTTATATTACATCTTGTATAAAGGGATATGTATAAAGGTCTCCTTTAAGCTCAAGAGATGCACATGCTTCTGCTCATCCTCCTGTGAAACATAGCCTTTTCTCTGTTGTGACACACTGGACTAAATGGTCCTCTACTTATGCTGTTTGTTCCAGACATGGAGGTTACTGGATTACTCTAGATTGCAAGTATTAGCCACATACAGTCTGACTGACAACAGCTTTAAAATGAAACTGTTTGTTCTATAAACTCAAGACATCAACTTATTCAATACAAGGTATTACACAGACTTTACTATTCTAAAACAAAGCTTAGCAAATTCTACCCTTCCGTCTCCCTCATATGTGACCCGGGACCACAAAACCAGTCGCTGGGGTGTATTTGTAGCAATAGCCAAAAATACATTGTATGGGTCAAAATTATTGATTTTACTTTTATGCCAAAAATCATTAGGATATTAAGTAAAGATCATGTTCCATGAAGATATTTTGCAAATTCCTACTGTAAATATATCAAAACTTCATTTTGATTAGTAATATGCATTATTAACAACTTCATTTGGACAACTTTAAAGGCAATTTTCTCAATATTTAGATTTTTTGCACCCTCAGATTCCATATATTCAAATAGTTGTATCTCGACCAAATATTGTCCTATCCTAACAAACCATACATCAATGGAAAGCTTATTTATTATTATTTCAGCTTTCAGATTATGTATAAATCTCAATTTTGAAAAAATTGACCCTTTACGACTGGTCTTGTGTTCCAGGGTCACACATGTGAGACTCTCCTTCTCTCTTTTCCTTTATAAAGCTAAACATTCTTTCTATTTCTCTGTCGCGTTCTCTTTCAGATAACTTTCTACACACATGCTGGGTGCATTTAACTGTATATGTTTTAATTGCATACCTGACTCTGGTCTTTTTCTCTAGCTGTTTAACTCAAATTACTTAATTTATTTGTTGCAAAAGAGATCAGGGGCCCATTCTTTATGTGGATTTATTTGGATCTTATTCTATTATTGTTCTATAATTTGGTGTCTGTTAGTTAACTATTAATTAATTTTGTTTTGTTTTGCTGAACGTTTTTGTGTGTGTGTGTGTGTGTGTGTGTTGTGTTACTTTATTGTACAACCAAAAGGGGGCGAGGGGTGTTCCTCTCTCCCCGCTTGATTCAGTGTTTTATTTCTAATATGTCCTTGTTCATGTGAATCTGATTCATCTAGAAGTATTTAGTCATCCTTTTTGTTATGCCATTGGCTTTGGAGTGTGACGTACTACATTAATGGCCTCTGGATTTATTTATTTTAGTTTTTTTCTTTAAGAGAGATTTTTGTTGTTACATGATAATGGTCATTCTTGTGTTACTCTGAGTTGAATTTGTTTGTGTATTACATTCACACTCATTTGTATGCTGAATCATTTGAGTATTTTTTCAAGGAGCTGAGGATGGGGTGGGGGTCATGTTTCCGGCCATTGTCTCATACAATAATAAACCCGAGTTTCCTCTGGTTAGAAAAAGCCTGTAGCTTACACAAAGTCAAGTTCAGCATAAATTATAACACTGCTATATTAGAGTCCTTTCAATAGAAGAGATGTAGTCCCCACTTCACTTACATGTCAGCTTCATCACTGAGTCATAAACCCTTTTTATACGTAGTGTCAAATATGTTGACTGAAATACAGTCATTACATTTCATATTACTTACAGTGTCAAATACAATCTTATTACAACTTTTAAAAAATGATGGGGTAGGTTGTATCAATAGTACAAACATTGTATCATTTATATAAAAGTTTAGAACATTACAAGAACATTAGAATGAAACATTAGAATCTTGTAATCCCTGTGTCATATTTGATAACATTTCTTGAGTGTTTCATGATTAAGTTAGTATTTTAGGCTTACTTACGATAAAAAGGAAGTTCTTTTGTGCTCCACATTAGAAGACTTGTTTTGATCAAAACGTTCGGCTGTTAGGCAAGTTCTCAAAATGCCCTTGGTTTCCCATTACATTCATGTCAAATCCCACATCAGCAAACAATAAAGAAAGTTTGATGACCGGTTTCTCAAAATGAAAAAAACAAAGAAACTTACAGTCAAGTGGAAACACTGCATGTACAATAATCTGCTTTCACTCTCAGCAGTTTTGTCAGCAAGGTTGCCAAATCTGGAAAAAAAACCCCTCATGATCGGCATAGTTTTTAAACAGTTTGGTTGTGACAGTGACTAAAGACTGTTTTGATCAAATTTCTGGTAACATTTTATTACAATGATCAGGTATAACATTTAAAAGTGTTTGTTAATGATTAACTAATCATTTGAACATTACATTTGTAGATGATTAATAAGTGAAATGTTAACATGCCACAAATGTTTTAAGTCATCCAAAAATGTTTTTATAAGTCATGAAATAATCATGTCATTAGTAAATGATTAATTGATATACTATAAAATCAAATCAAAATCAAAATTTTAACAAACTTGTTATTTGCTCTAGCATTTTATCATGAAGCTTTAAGATGTTGGAACTGATTAAAAATGATTTGAAAAAAAAATAAATGTGTGTGTATATATATATATATATATATACACACACACACACACACATTTTTTTTCTTTTTTTTCCAGATCATTTTTAATATATATATATATATCACGGTTCGGTATGTACCTCGGTTCAGGGGTCACGGTTCAACACGATTTTCGGTACAACAGGGAAAAAAAACAAATCTACTATGCTTGCTACGCTAAGTTACTTTTCATTTATTTTGAACAGACAGTAGTACAAATTACATATTTTTTTTTCACCTAGATTTAAAAAGAAAGTATTATATCAAATTGCGTTACACATACATACATACATACATACACACACACACATATATATATATATATATATATATATATATATGAAGAGTTCAGATGCAAAACCAGCTGAAAGCCATCTTGGTCAAAAATGAGATAATGATATTGAGTGAATGTTCCTGACACATATTATACATCCATCAAATACTTCAAACTCGCTAAATTCCAGCCTCAGCCCAACCGGAAGTACCGGTATTTACACAGAAACCTATACAAAGTAGCCAGAAAGAAACGCTAAATTTAAAGAAAGGCATCAGATGGATATAGGGGCTTTTGCATCTGAACTTTTCAACGGGGGAAAAACACCTAACATAGCCTATATATACTGAGTTTCAGTTCATTTTTGTGACAGAACATAAACTCAAGAACTCACATGGCAGAAAGTGACATCCTATTTGTTTTCTTTAATTTGCAAAAGACCTTTTACAGTGATACATTATTAATAAGACAGTAAATGACAACGTTTTAAAGGAGAAGTCCACTTCCAAAACAAAGATTCACATATAATTTACTCACTCCCTTGTCATCCAAGATGTTAATGTCTTTCTTTCTTCAGTTGTAAAGAAATTATGTTTTTTGAGGAAAACATTTCAGCATTTTTCTCCATATAATGGACTGATATGGTGCCCCGATTTTGAACTTCCAAAATGCAGTTTAAATGCGGCTTTAAACAATCCCAAATGCGGTTGTAAATGAAGAGTCTCATCTAGTGAAACGTTTGGTTATTTTAATTTTAAAAAATGCACTTTAAATACTTTTTAATCTCAAAAACAATCTTGTCTTGTCTTACTCTCCCTGAACTCTGTGTATTCTGGCTCAAGACAGTAAGTGTATGTTGAAAAACTCCAATTGTATTTTCTCCTCAACTTCAAAAAATAATTCCAAAATCATCCTACATCGCCGCAGAAGTACCGACCCAGTCTTTGCAAAGTGAACATGCAAAGAAGATCAAACACCCTTAAAAAAGGTCAAACAGCGATATAGGACAATTTGAGGTTGAGGGAGAACATGAGATGTGAGTTTTTCGACATACACTAACTGTCATGAACCAGAATAAAAAACAATCCAGGCAGAGTAAGACAAGACGAGCATTTAACATTAAGAAGTATATAAATTGTAGTATTTTTACTAAAATGACTGATCGATTTGCTGGATAAGACCCTTCTTCCTCGGCTGGGATCGTTTACAACTGCATTTGGGATTGTTTGAAGCCACATTTGAACTGCATTTTAAAAGTTCAAAATCAGAGCACCTACATATCAGTTTATTATATGGAGAAAAATGCTGAAATGTTTTAATCAAAAAACATAATTTCTTTATGACTGAAGAAAGAAAGACATGAACATCATTGATGACAATGTAAATTGTTGTTCTGGAAGTGGACTTCTCCCTGCCAAGTGGATTTTGATCGCAGCTTCCAAAGACAGAAAAGCTAAATAATATTTTTTACATTTACAGTCACACCGGCATGATTAGAACGTTCAGTGCAGCACATCACCAGCTGCTAAATTCAAATCTGCATTCTGCATTTTTACAGTGCTGTGCATTATAACCTATCATACACAATTCTGTCGAGCTTATGAGTGCAATGTCCAATCAGAGGCGTTCAGATGAGTCATCGCTGAAACACCGGTTTTGTTCACTGATTGTATTTTTCTTTCTGGCAAATTCTCTCATCAGAAACAAAACAAAAACTTCAGCCTATATTACTTATACAGTTATACCTCCCCACTCGCTCGCTCACTCACTCACTCACTAATGCCCCCTCAAAATATAGAGCATACCCATGCATTCATGCAGTATATACCTTAATAGGCAATGGCATTTTTGTATCACAGTCAGCACTCATTAAGTACTTACAGTTCTGTACATTGATATGAGGTTGTGTCAATTTAGTGTGAATGCATGTGAAGACCTGTCCTTCTCTTGTCCTTCAGCCACAAGGCAAAACCGATTTGATCATTTTGAGGTAGTGAGGGATTGTTCACACTTAGGTCTCAAGACTGAAGAGCTGTGATCAGTGAAAGGTCGCATGGTGACTGGATCGCATGGAGTCTTTGATCAGTGGACTGCTGAAGGCCTTACTTAGCCTTCCACAAATTATAAGCCTGAAGGAGAACAAAGCAGTTCCTGCATGGCGATTACTGTATGTTATTGTTACCAACCTCTCCACAAGAGGTCGTGTTGTTTATCTGAAGACAAAAGTCATTCCTATGTTGTCCAAAAAGCCTGATTTCAGATTGAGGTTGTCATCTTGCCGATATTCTCTACAACAGGGGTGCTCAACCCTGGTCCTGGAGATCGACTTTCCTGCAGAGTTCAGCTCCAACCCTGACCAGACACACCTGAACCAGCTAATCAGGATCTCAAGGAGCACTTGATAATTACAGACAGGTGTGTTTGATTAGGGTTAGAACTAAAAACTGCAGGAAGGTC
>JAHKKF010480926.1:337-14162 GCA_019740295.1 Labeo calbasu | reverse complement strand
ATTTTTTGGTTAACTATTCTTTTAAAATGCATGTTTATTTATTTATTAATTTCCGGATACCCGAATAAAATAAACGGTATGCTTTTCTCTGTAAGTATGAGAATGCAATTAAAAATTTGTACTAATTTGTTGGCGCCAATAGTCTTGGTTAGTATGCCGACATGTAGCACAACTGTGCTCGTGGTGACCCGAGTTTGAATCCTGTCTCAAGATCCTTTGCCAATCCCGCTCCCCTCTCTCCACCCAGTACTTTCCTGTCATCTCATCCCCCGGGTATTAACACTTGTATGACTTAAAATAATGTGAATTATGTCTTTTGCTGAAATATAGTATAAAACCCATGAAAGATTTCCATTATTTAAAAAATCCACATTGTGCCATTACTTCGATGACATCAAATGGTTGCACTCAGTGAGTTACTGGCATAACCTGTTGCTATTTTTACAATACAACTCAGAAAATAAAATACTGATACAATGCCACATTGTGCTTCACTGCTTTCTTAGCTTTAAGAAGGGGAGAAAAGAATGGGAACATGCCTGTGGACGAATAAAACTGCCTAAAGACTTTAGCCCTGATGGCTTTGAGTCTTGTAGTAGACCACAGCTACTGCAAGAGCTTACAAACGGCAGAGACAAGAAATGTTAGATGCCATCCTGGCAAGATGCAAACATGCCGACGCTTGTCATGATGGCGCAGTCATCAAAGGAGTTTCTCAGCGCGGATTTCACTTGATATCCAGAGGTGTTTAGAAACTTTGTTGGGAAAAATCGATTCTGGGTTAAAAACAGCACAACTTGGGCTATTTGGCAACCCAGCTCTGGCTAAATAGTGGACAGAACATATGCTGGGTTAAATGTTTTTATGCAACATGCTGGGTTGTTTTATTTAAGTCAACTATTGTTTAAAAATTATTAAATTGCTGTCTTAAAATGGGCTGGAAATTAAAAATCACACAAAGAATTGTAGAGGCAACAGCAATAATCAAAAGGTGTACATTTATTATTCAGCAAGAACACCCATGGACAAAAATATAAAACAAATGTAATTTATTTGGGTGAATACAGCATAGTTTACAATATTACATACATTTAAATTTGTTTATCAAGCATTTTAGAAATAAAAAATGTAACATTTAAAAGTAGCATTTTAATTTAAATGTATTCAACCATTCACTGTAATCACTTTTTACCTAAACAGAACAGTAGAGAATTTAGAAATGAAATAAAACATATAAGAATCTTTATTTTGCAGAAGTGCACCAAATCAGCAACGTTGAAGACTACTCTGACTGTAACTCAACAGCTGGGTTGTTTCAATGGAGACAGACTCAACGCAGCGGTTGGGTGCAAAAAATAACCCAGTACTTAATAACCCATTAAAAATAACCCAGCAGCTTAGTTACAGAAAAACTACCCAGCACCTGGGTAAAAATATTTAAATAACCCAATAAATTTACCCAACAAGCTGAACCCAGCATTTGGATTTAAAAAAATAACCCAGCATTTTTAGAGTAAAGAAAAACCACCCAGCACCTGGGTAAAAATATTAAAAACAACTCAATAAAATGACAATGCAGGCTGAACCCAGCATTAAGGTTAAAAAAAATCACCCAGCATTTTTAGAGTGTACAGCATTTGAGCATTTTGTTTAAGTCTGCGCTTACATCCATTGCCACCTGTAAGTTTTTTCAGTAGCTGTCATCGTATAAGTATTTTATTGTGGTCTTGTGGAGTTAAAAATAGCAACAGGTAACAGCAGTAGATCACCGAGCGCAACCTTTTGACGTCATCAAAATAATGGCGCCCCCCATAGCCCAAAATAAGCATAAAACGATGTGGGGTTTTTGAAAAAATGTAAATCGTTCATGGGTTTCTACTACATATTTCAGTGAGTGACATCATTTTCGTTATATTAAGCCATACAGGTCTTAATACCCGAGGTTCCTTTAAGAAATATTAAGACACAGATGGCAGCATGAGATGCTCCCTTTATATCCTCTCCCATGGCGCAGTGAGCAGCATCAGCAAGTATGACAGAATCACACAACCTGAAGTTCAGTGGCTCATAGGTGTGATTCGCTTTCATCGGCGAAACGAGAGCCCTGCCTCAGCCTCCGCGAGCGAGTGTGCGTGCGCGCGCGTTTGAGCGTGTGAGGAGTGAGGAGAGGGAGAAGAGACTAGGAGGAGTGGAGAACAGAACGGAGAGCATACATGCACACAGCTTTAAATTGCCTTTCAACACAGACACACTGAATGCCAAGCTACTATGCAAAAGGCGATGCTGGATACGAAAAGGGAGAAAAATGCCCTTACCGGTCGTTTCAGCAATAATAATAATATAGCAAGCGCTCTTTATAAAAGTAACTGATACCGCACAAAAGCAGGGAAACGGAACGGGGAAGAGAGCAGCGGCGAACTATGCACTGAGGATGATTTCTGCCAGAAAAACTCCGGAGAAGAGTCGCTACCACCTGCATTATATGGTGTGGCATAACAAACACCGGCAGCTGGAGAAAGAGCTTTCAGCGCGGGAGCAGGTAAGATGCTTTCGTTTCCGTCTTTTGGCGGATGATGCTGTGAGGAGCGGGCCGTGCGTTTGACTGAAGAAACTGGTTCTGCTACTTCATTCGGCTTGTAATCAGTGATGAAAGGGCGAAAAGTGATTCTCCATCGTTTGCTGGTTCATTAATAGCATGTCTGTTCAGTTAAGTGCTTATTTACTTGCTGATATGTTTACTACAAACAGAAATGCGTGTAAAAAAAACCCTCACACCCTGGCTGTGTCTTCAAACCTCGTGAGTTGCCTACCTAGACCGCATTTTTGGGCGTATAACGTTTAAACGCCCGAAAATGCTGTCTTGGTAGGTAGCTCACTCGGTCCCCGTTCTCCAAAGCTGCTCGTGTTACACGCCTGTCATGTTAAAGGCGGAAACATGATCTCAAATGCAGTTTTATTTCGATCCGAGATGGTGTAAAACACAGAGAGGCTGCAGAATAAAGTGGCATTGCATACAAAGGCTTGTGGGTGAATGATGCTTACAGATCAGCCTACGTTCACCACTCACAGCTCCTGAGGATAGATGGTGTGTCAGGAGAGGGTGTGTTTGTCTTTCTGATCAGCCTTCTTCAAAAGAATTATTAATGCAGTACATTATTCCACAAATCAGTGAGGAATTAGTCTGTAATTAATTAGAATTTTAGATTACTGTGCAGAACTATATATAGGCCAAAGACACTGAATGAATGTATGGGAGGGAAATGAATAAATAAATAAATAAATTGCAAATAGATTGCAACATGATTGGTTCAGTTATGTTTTATTCAGCTTCACAAACCACAGGTTCAACTGGTTTTATCATATTTCAATCATAGTACAAGGAACACGTTGTACAGTAGCCTATAATTTAAAGAACAAGATAAAATTATAGAATTTATGTACTGTTGATAAACATCCTATTTTATTATATTCTATATGGGTGAAGTACAAACATGAATACTATCAGATATAAAACTCCATTTGATATTATTGCATCTATGAGATATTTATTATAAGTAGTGTTAAGACACAGATGGCAGCTTGAGCTGCTCTCTCCCATGGCGCAGTGAGCAACATCAGCTAGTATGACAGAATCGCTGATTACACACTGAAGTTCAATAGCTCCTATACAGGTTGATTTTGTTGGGGAGGAAGACTTTATGATTCTTTATGATTATGGTTCTTTATGATCATCCATCTTCAAAAGAATTATTAAATTCGTAATGAAATGAGAGTTCATCCTATTTATTTTCTAAATGCACATTATTGATCTTATTGTGAGTGATTCATTCATGACTGTTTCATTTTTTTTTTTTTTTAATTTTGTAATTTTTAATCAAGATGCCATAACTCAGTCGTCCTGGTACAATGGACTTTTCTTCGATAATGTATGACAAACATCTCCAAACATTAATTCCCATTAATTCATTAAAGTTTGAATTCTGGGGCCAGTTGCATAAACTTAGCTGCTATGTCTTAAGTACGAGTTTGACCAACTAGCAGTTAGCAAATTGGGTAATCAGTTTTATTTTTGGATTCAACTTAGATCTTAAATGTACGGCAGTTAAATCTATGATTTAATGTAACTGAGTTTTAAAAAACTATGGCCGGTCTTAAAGAAAAAAATTAGAGGACTAACTAGAAGACTAGTCTAAACCTTCAATGGAAAACGATGGAAAGAAGTCCCATTCTTCATATTTTCTTTTTTCAATAATCCATTTTACTTGGATGTACGTCACAATACAAAAGAAAACATCTGATGCTACTTCCACTACATCACAACTTTAATGAAACATTAATTTACAGATTTATAGAAATATTAAAAATGAGTGTGACATCAGTCTATTCTTTCAAAACCTACAAATAGATAAACCAACACATAATTAGGGCCTATGGAATTTGTTTTGTTTTTTTTCCCCAAATTCTGTTTTATTTTCTGTTTTAATTTTTCTAGTCTCTGTTTTAATGGTTAAATTACATTTTATTTAAAAAATAGCATTAATTGAAATCAGCAGTTGATTAAAAGTTTAACAAAATTCTGTTTTCCATTAATTTTCTGAATTCCATTTTAATGGTATAAAATAAATATTAGTAATCAAAAACATCTCTAATTATTTTTTTATTTTAAAAATTATTATTATTATTTTTACAGAAATACTGTGTTGTGTATTTACATTTTTCTGTAATTGTATTTTACAATTTCTAAATAAATTCTGGTAAATCATTTTTCTGGTAAATAGTCATTAAAATCATTAAAAATAATGATATTATTAGTAGTAGTATCATTATGTTAAGCACTATATTTCTGTCACGGTTTCTTCAAGATAAACCAGACTTTTATTTTGACAGGCTGCAGTGAAGACCTTTAGGTTTGTGTTTGTATATAATATGACCATAGTTTTACTCAAAAGAAATGGTAAAACGTACATGATGTGACTCTTCAGTTCTAGAGATTATGTTTATGTTTTCATGTATCGCAAGCATCACATGTTCTTCAGTATGTGTGTAGTAAATAAAATGGCGCATCTGCGCCATTCATTCACCCAGAGACACTCAGAACATGCAGAATTCATATTTAAATAGTATTTTTTGTGGCTTAATATTCACAGATACTAGTTCCGTGACATTCTGCGTTATACAGTAAATTCGGTTTTTAAGACTGGATTCTGTGATTCCGCAAATGATAAAATAGCACTAGAGATGGAAAAACAGACTCATTACTCTTTAATTCTATTCCAGTTCAAGTTTAATCAATAGAGTCATTAAATAATACATAATTAGTTGTTGACACGTCAAGTTACCCCTAATATAACGTTTTAAGAGCTACACCAGTAATAGAAGAGCCCATGTAGGAAGACTAATTGAGTCACATCAAATGCCCACTTCAGGTAACATCTCTAGTGCACTATTCTGATTTAACTCTGCTTTATGAGTAAATAATTTCAGCTCATTTGAGCGAAGTCTTCCATCTCAGTTCCAGCAGCCATTCATGATTTCATCTTCCTGAACTCCAAACAAACTGTAACTCATTCCAATACCAGCCATCTTGTTCCTGTGCCGGTTTTTATGGCTCAGGCTGATGGTAATAATTCAGACCCCTAACCCTCTTGATGATCACTGCGATATAAAGCACTTCCAGTTTAGGTGATTTACAGGCCGCTGACAGCATAATCTAGCCACGTTTGGCGTGGTAGGGTGTCGCTCGATGAGTCAAACCGGGTCCCTCCGGGGACGGCACGAGGCGCGAAGGGAGGTCAATGCTGTCTCACTCGTTCCTCTCCGGTGAATGAGGCACGTAGCCACTCTGACAAGGGGAAAAGTTGCTGCACCAGCACACAGGATTATGGGATGGATGTTAGGTGTCAGTGAAAGAACAAAAGGGGGAAACTTAAGCTATTAGGACAGAGGAGAGCAAGGGACGTGAATAGCAAAGAGATCGGGTGCTGGTGCAGAAGGAAGAGGAGGGTAAAAGAAGTTACCGAAGGGAAAAGAAGCTCAATTTGCAGTTTGCCTTGACAGTGCTATAAAACAGTCACGGGGGAGGAAGTGGACAGATGACAGCTTGGAGGAGAGCGGCAGGAAATTGAGAAAAAGCGAACGGAGAATGGATAGAGTGGGTGATTGAATGCGCAAACTGGAGAGAAGAGCCATCGCTGGCTGATGCATCTACAGAGCCGAGTCCAAAAATAAGAGAAATTGTCGAGCGACATGTAGATTTGTGTTTTTCTGAGTGAAGTCAGCAGTGCCTCAGCAAATACGCAACAAGAACACTCTGGCAATTTCTTTACCCGCTGCCCTCCATCAGCACATTTGCCGTTGTCCACACATCTGTTCAGTTTTCCCGTTTGATATACTGCCTCTTTTCTTCAACATTCAGCCCTCCTGCTCTCCACCCGTAACCCAACACTAATTGCGACAGAGCGTTGTCACAGGGGACAAGGGTTTGGGCGGCGGGGAGGGGGTTGCTGAGATTTAGTTAACTTATGGGAAGCTTTTAACAGACTGACAAGGACAGTGGCAGACAGAGCTCATAAAAGGCTGGAGAATTGGGTTGTCGAATTGAAAATGTGGAAATGAAAGGTGCAATTGCATCTAATTTGATTAGTATGTTCTGAATTCGCAATAAAATAATAACCCAATGCAATCAGACATACAGGCGCACAAACATACAAATCTATCAGTTGTACATGACCCGAGTAGGCGAGCTGTGCTACATTTGCCTACTAGAGAATACTACAAGGCTGTATTTTATAAGCACTACTCGTCTCTTTGATTTACATAAATGTTCGTTTTTCCAGTAAACATTCCCTTATTCTAATTTGGATATGCAAACGTAACCTCAAACCATACTGTGTGAAAACCGTAGGAAGGATAACACCAGCTGCGTCAGTATTCTCCTTTTAAAGGGATAGTTCACCCAAAAATGAAAATCTCACTCACCCTCACATCGTTCCAAACCTGTTAGACCTTCGTTCAACTTCGGAACACAAATTAAGATATTTTTGATGAAATCCAAGAACTTTCTGACCCTGTGTAGACAGCAATGCCCAGAAAGGTAGAAAAGACATCGTCCATGTGTCAGTGATTCAACCTTAATTTTATGAAGTTACAAAAATTTTCTGTGCAAAGAAAACAACTTTATTCAGCAGTTTCTTCTTTAAGTCATTATTTTTGTTTTCTTCACGCACAAAAGGTATTTTCGTACATTCATAAAACTACGGTTGAACCACTGATGTCATATGGACTATTTTATTGATGTCCTCACTACATTTTTGGGCCTTGAACTTTGCTGTTTATGCAGGGTCAGAAAGCTCTCAGATTGCATCGAAAATATCTTAATTTGTGTTGAACTCTCCTTTTAACTGAAACTAAAATTATTAAAAATAATTTTTGATACATTTAAATTAAGTTGAAATCAAATAAAATATAAGTAGTACTTGGTAAACCTAAATTTAAAAAAAAAATAGAAATAAGAAACTGAAATAAAATTCATGTTGACCTATTTAAAGTGCTAAAAATAAAAATGAAAATTTAAAAAGAAATATAAAAAACAGAAACTTAAAAACACAAAAGGACATAATTAAATTACTACAAATAAAACTGTAAAAATAAAATGGTAATAGAAAATATTAATAGGTACTATAATAGTAAAATAACACTTGTATTGCCAAACCAAACTTTTTTTCTGCGTAACACAAAAAGTTTAATTTTGAAACAGTTTGTGTTTTTGGACCCCATTGACTTTCACTGTACGGACAAAAGCAGTCTAAAAACAGTATTCTTCCACCAAACAATGTAGTTCCTCAAGAACAAGTTGTGGTTGCAACAAAGTGGTTGCCAAGCAACACACAAAAGTAAACAAAGGTGTATGTTTGTAGAGTAATTTACAACAGCTTCGAATGAGCTTTGAATCAGAATCAAGGACCGGAACTATTAGTTTTATAATACTGTTTTTATAATATCATTACACTTTATTTGCTCTGTTTTATTAAACCTAACAGTGTGTATGGAATAACCATTTTATAAAAGCAATAAGCCCTGTAAAGCCATGGTTTACAGTGAATTTATAACAGCTGAATTTGTAAAAGCTCTGCTTCGTGTCGTGCCTAACAACGCCCCTTAGCTGTTATAAATTTACTGTAAATTGTGGCTTCTTGGAGCTTATTGCTTTAATTTATAATATTTAGGGCCAGTTTTACTAAAAAGGGCAGATTAGAGCGAGAGCACAATTCCAAAACAGTGCTGATGGGAGGGGAAATTTCTAAGAATACGCAAATTAAAGAGCACAGAAGCAACATCTAATTTACATACT
This sequence comes from Labeo calbasu, assembly GCA_019740295.1. Classification (NCBI taxonomy): domain Eukaryota; kingdom Metazoa; phylum Chordata; class Actinopteri; order Cypriniformes; family Cyprinidae; genus Labeo; species Labeo calbasu. The sequence continues at coordinate 5,812 of JAHKKF010480926.1, read as the reverse complement.
GACCAATGCAAAATACCATGTGCAGTGCAAATTAGCGTAGTAGCAAATAAAGAACAAAGATATAAAGAAGCCACAGTACGCTGAAAAGAACTGGAGGCCAAAAAATGAAGGTTTGCCAGAAGTTTTGATAGACCTGGTATTGCATGACTCCTAGTTGAGGGTTCCAAGTCATCTTTTATTTCCTGAAGCAAATTAGGAACAACATGGCTTGGCAAACTGTATGTTCGGATAATGTGTTCTTCTGGCATTCCAAATAAATTAATATACGTGGGTAAAATCCTCTCCCTTCTACCACGCGCTCTCTGTTCTCTGCGGTGCCTCCTCCTAGCAACAACAATTGCAGCCATTTCAAGTGCAAAATAGTTTAAGACATAAATAAAGGCACAAATGCCAGTAATTTGACAAGTGCAAACGTTAATAAAACGCGTTGCGTGAATCATTTGAAAACTCTCCTCCCATAAATTTTGTGTCTGCAAGGGAAACTACTACAATTGCATATTCAATAAGGTCAGGCCATTTCAGCACTACACTCTTAAAAATAACGGTTCCAAAAGGATGTTTTTGCAGTGAAGCCATAAATAAACCATTTTTGGTTCCCCAAAGAACCTTTTAGTGAACAGTTCCTAAAAGAACCATTTTGAAGAAAAATCTAAAGAACCTTTTTCGATTATAAAGAACCTTTTCTGCATTTGAAAGGTTCCATGGATGTTCAAGGTTCTTCTTAGAACCATTGATGCCAATAAAGAACCTTTTGTTTTTAAGAGTGTAATTCTTCACTCTGTGTCTTTAGTAAAAACTGACAGTACAATTTTAACACCGAAAGACAGTTTGCACTGGCGCAAGCTGTTAGTGAAACTGGCCCATAATATTTTAGCATTAGTTTTGGGTGAACTATCCCTTTCAACATCGAAAGACTTCCACTGTGACCTCTCTCACTTCCTCTTCCTCTTATCTCAACCCACCAGCACTGTGGCATTTACCGGAGTAAAGCAAAGGACATGTCATCGCTGGCAGTCAGATTGCTTGGATTTCCAGAATGGACTCTAAACTGGCCATATACGAAACAGTTCTGAATGTGAAATGGAGCTGAATGTCTTTCATATAGTCTTTCTTGTCCCATTGTGGCATTCCTACTGTATATTTTTGCACTGACATTTAGTTAGAAAGTGATGGCTGTACCATTGTGTTTTGGTGAAGCTCTGTTGGTTTCTGCCTCCCACACTGTGAGGCGGTCGCCTCAGCCCTTATAGCCGAGCCCTGGATGTCGATCTCCAGAATCTGAACCGCACCGTGGGTGTGTGTCAACCTCCTGTGACACAATAGCGCTTAAAAAGTCAAACAAGGGCCTGTATTTCTCCCTTACTTTTCCTTCCTCGCAATATATCTGTCTGCGTAGACTTATTTAAAGAATCTGTAAGTTCTTGTTCACCTCTCTCCTTGTCTGTGCAATTCATTCTTCTGCCACATCACAGCTTTTAAGTGCTTCTGTGCGTTGATGTTGATCTGTGTTCAAATAAGTGAACGAGCCGAGGCACATGTGTAAAACAGATTGTGCATGTGCATATCTATGCATGTATGCACATTTTTATGCATACGGCCACACAAGAGAGCTTGTGCAAAGGCTTCGGTGGAATCTATCACATGCTGTGATATGCACCCCCCACACACACACATATGATTCTCTTCTGCCTGCCTCCCACATGCACAGTTTGGACTTCCAATGAAAGATTGATGTTGGTTTAAGTAGCTGCCAGAGAACATTAGCCAAGGCAGAAAGAGTGCAAGAGCAGATGCACCAGCCAGAGATGACTATCAATAATGCAGTCTCCAGCAGGCTCACAACTGAGAGAGAGGAAGAAGAGATGGGATGGACAGAGCATCCATGTGAAAACGTGAGGATGGACCCAAAATGATTGTCACTTTCAGTGTGGTGAGGCAGGATGATTAATTAACATGAATTTGAGTTAGTGCACCGGTGTCGAATGCAGTGCATGCATGTCAGCAGGAAAGTGTGCTTGCTTGTTACAGGGCTGTCAGTGAGATGCAGTGTAGGTGGGTTGGACGAGTTCTGGTCAGAGCAGGAGAACTGTAGCGTGTAGGTGTTTCAGGTAGGATTTCTATTATTTTTATTATTCTGTATGCCGACCTTCATCGCTCAAGAAACCTTACAAAGATTTACCATGATAACTGTAGTTTCCACCAAAATACCACAGTTATCTCAAAACCCCAATGTTTTTTTGTTATATACATATATATACAAAATTATGATCTTGAACTTCAGTTGTATGTATGTGTGCATGTATGAAATCTATTTTATATTTTTACATTGACAGTGTAATCAATATTCTGTTTATTAAAGCCGAATCTCGTCAAGTTTTATAAGCATTTTACATTTATTAAAATAACTCAAGGCAGTAACAATTTATTTTATTGGTGAACTTATGTTCAGCTATTCTTTTTAATAGTTAACGTTTAACTATTTTTAAGTCATAAAAGCTGGGTAAATATTGGTCACAGACATGGAGATTTACTTTAAATTTAACCAAGCTAAGAACTCACTAAAAACTCCCACAAATCATGTTTTCAGGCCATTTCAAGTCTTATTTTGTTGTAACGAAGTGGTTATATCTAAATGTGCGAGCTGTTCACTTACTTTTTGAAGTCTTACTATTATATTGTTAATTCAGACTGATTCGCGAATGCAGAACACACACAAACACCAGAGGCGGGAACCAACCACAGACGATCATAACCAGTCATATCCAATCATATCGCCTCCTCTCATGTGACTTTCCCCTCATTCATTCTTAGTTACTCACCACACGCTTTAGGGTGTCTGTTAAAACTCAGTGGACTCAGGGGAGGTGAGAGAGATGCAGACTCCTGCTGTAACTTTATTATGTATTTGATAGACATCTATTATAACATTATAAATGTCTTCACCAATTATTTTTATTTTATTTTATTTTTTTATTTTATTTTACTTTTTGAGGCCAGTGAAAATATGGACTTGTCAGGTTTGAAGGTGAAAAATGTTTTCGTTAATTGAAATAAAGCTGACATAATCTAAAATATCCAAGAAAAAAAAGAAAAACATAAACAAAACTTAGAAATGTTGCTTTAACATAATAGATAAAACAGATGAATTTTTGTTTTAATTATTTTTGGAATTTTGGTGTTTAAATTGGTAAAGCAGATATATATATAGACACACACACATGTAAACTAAAAATAACTTAAATGGCAAAAACATAAAATATAAAAATTTTAAAATAATGAAGTGTACATTAGAATTTATTTAACATAGAAACCTTTTGTAACATTATAAATCTCTTTATTGTCATGAAAAACTGTAATACAAGTATTAGAAATAATATGGATATGAATGCAGTTTTTATTAACAGTTTATTACAGTTTATAAATGAATACAAAAATGCTCAAATTTATTAATAAATTTGTTAAGACATATTAACTTTGTTTTTACAATGTTAACAATAGATATAGAAAATAATACATGTTACATGTTTAGCAACAGGAAAAAACTACTAAATGTATATTCTGATTCCTAAATATGGCTCTTGTCCCTCCTTCACATAAAGTCTGCAGGTGTTCATGTTTTATTGTGTGTCCGTTCGCATGAAAATTGCTTGCTTCGAAAAACAGATTGCTTACAAGGTAACAGCACAGCTCCACTCAGGAAAAAAAGAAAAAAAAAAATGACTAACCGCATAGCAACACTGTTTTGCACCAACCATTTGCTTACTGATGTAAAACTACAACAAATTAATATGGTTTCATTTTAGTAGCACTATTTTTAAAATTAAATTAATATTGTGACCCTGGACCACAAAACCAGTCATATGAGTCAGTTTTTTGAAAATAAGATTTATACATCATCTGAAAGCTAAATAAATAAGCTTTCTAACTGATAATGTCAAAATATTTGGCTGAGATAAAAACTATTTGAAAATCTGGAATCTGAGGGTGCAAAAAAAAAAAAATATTGAGAAAATCGCCTTTACACTTGTCCAAATGAAGTTCTTAGCAATGCATATTACTAATCAAAAATTAAGTTTAGATATATTTACAGTGGGAAATGTACAAAATATCTTCATGGAACATGATCTTAATATCCTAATGATTTTTGGCATAAAAGAAAAATCGATCATTTTGACCCATACACTGTATTGTTGGCTATTGCTAAAAATATACCCGTGCTACTTAAGACTAGTTTTGTGGTCCAGGGTCACATTTAATCTTTTTAAACTGATAAAAACTTAAACTAATATAAATTAATATTGTAGTAAATTAGCTTAAATAAAGATCTGCATAATTTATGGTGTTTATTTATGTCATTTATGTCTGTTAGCGCAGCTGATGTGACAAGTTATTAGACAAAATTAAATAGTGTTAGGGGTTTGTTTTGCTGGATGCCATGGTAAATCTTTGTACACATGACAAGAGATGATGGTCAGCGTGTTTGTCTGTATTTGTGTGTGGCTGTGTGATCAGCTGAGATAAGAGACTGTTTGTGTTATTGTGTGTGTGTCGTCTAGCTTGTCTCAGAGGAGTATATATAGCAGCATTTCAGGTCACCAGAAGGCCAGTCTGTAACAACTGATGTTTCGGGAGCCCTTCTCCTTTGTTCCGTCTTCCTCTCACAGCTGCTAATCTGTCTTACCGAGTTACACGTTTCTCTCCGTCTCTCCCTGAAGCTCTCAGAACCAGTTATCAATCTCATTCAGTCCCTCACTCATACACTTTCTCACCGGCTCAAACTTGCACACCTCCTGACAGTTATCTCCTTCTCTCTTTCCCTCTCTGTCAGTCATCTGAGCCGTCTCTTGTGTCAGGGTTGATCGGAGATCCCCAGAGGACCGATGCAAAGCCATCATTCACTTAAAACTGTAGTTTTCTCTCCTTCGGTCCTCCTCATCTCGTAAGTCCTCATCTCGGGTTACCATAGCAACCCCCCGCCCCCACCACTCATCCACACCCTTTTTTCTCGTATACACTCATGTCACTCTGGGGACCCAGGCTGGTGTTTTTCTAGCTAGAGGCCCTTAGGGGCTGCCAGGCCTCAGTTGTTGCTGGTAAGTGCCGTCATGATGTTGCGAACGGGGCCGGCTAATTACGGAGCAGGGTGTCGGACGCACTGGAGTTTTTCTGTAGCAATAACAATAACATGATTGTGACTTATTCTGTGTGATACACATCATACACAATCAGGGCTCAGCAATAATGATGGCCCACTGACCCGGGACCTTTGTCAGAGTTTTTTAGGTCAGCTGACGGAACTGTCAGTGGTCCAATTGGGGCAGCGCTGTACCTGTGTGATTTCCAGCTGTAACTACAAATTCTGTTTGTAGAGAAGCCTAAAGATTTAAACCTTAAAATGTATATATATATTTGTAAAAAAAATAAAATAAAATAAATTATATATATATATATATCTGTCTATATGCTATATTTATA
>JAHKKF010480924.1:141-13006 GCA_019740295.1 Labeo calbasu | reverse complement strand
TCAACCCTCCGTCGTCACCACCCTGGACACTTCTGTCTCCTCCTTGGCTCAATCCTCCGTCGTCACCACCCTGGACTCTGTTTGTTGTCCTCCTCCCGGGAGTCCGTCCTCCGCCTGAGCCTCCTCCTATTTTGAACTTTTTGTTGCCTGCCCACATCCACTCTTTTGTTTTGTTTGTTCTACGGCGCGAGGTTGCGCCTTCCGGGAGGGGGGAGTAGTGTCAGACCCCTTGCACCGTTCTGTTTTGGTTTTGCCCTTGTCACACCCCCGTTGGACTTATGTTGGTTTCTCCCTTGTGTCCTTATATGGTTTTCCTGTTCCGTTTCTCGTTAAGTCTTTATTGGTTAATTACTTACACCTGTCCTTGTATCGTTTGCACCCTTTTATAAGTTGTGTTCAGTGTTTGTCGTCGGACCTTGTTGTATGTTTGGTGTGTCATCCTGCTGTTTCTGTTTACCCTTGTTGTGGATTATTATTAAAGACTGTTTAATATATTTCGTCCTCGTTCGTCTGTAGCAGACACAACCGTGACACCTTTATTTCTGATCTCTCTGACACACACAAATTCATTAATTCATTATGTAAATTGATATTGTAAGGATTACTCATTAGCCCAAAGGTGGAATCCAACAGCATGGCTAAAGAAGGTATAATGCGTGTAGGTGTTTATCTGCTCTTCTGTAAAGTTGATCTAAATTATGAGGATTCAATATAAATTTGATTATAGCTTGGTGTTTAATCTATTTAAGGTTTCAACTGATCATTACATTTAGACTAATCACAAATTAAGATCTTATTATTTGGATATCCCATACTTTCAGTTATCTGCTCATTGCGGACCTGATGTCGTACAGAGTCTCAAGACGGCCGGGGTCACGGATCTTACAATCACAAATTCGCCATTCTGACCTTAGTCAGAGGATGTAGGTTGACTTACATGAGTGGGCTGCCTACTGCTTGCTCTTGACCAGAAAAGTAGTTTAGTTAGTCTCTTTCATACAACTTGCTAAATCAAGTCTAGTATCTAGTATCAGTCCTGAACTTGGTAAAAACAATTGTTTATTTAAAATAGGTTTCAGGCCTCTCAAATTCAAAAGGGTTACTGTAGCTTAACTGGTGCATGACATTTACAACACCAAGATCATGGATTCCCAAGGAATGGACATCCAAGTTGTACTAATGTATACAATGCATGCACTGTACATTTGGATACAATGATCTGACAAATGCATTAATGTTATGTAAATGATGACAACATGTTGCTTCTCGTTTACATAAAGTTGATAGCCAACAATCTCTGTCACTCTGGTCGCCAGAAATTCCCCTTTCATATTGAAAATGAGTGATATCCAGTTGTTCCGTTGCTATAAATTGCTCTCACTGCCTTTCATTTGTAGAGCGATTTCAATAACGCACATTTCTGAATGTGATTTCAAGAGGATGTGGTACAAATTGGGGCAGCTTAGACCGGTCATAATCTTGACTCCTTCGGCTGTTTCAGTGGTAAATCTGCATACATAATTGGAGCCAAACAATCTCAATTTAGAACAAAAATGCTCTCAGTTCAGAGCCCTGCAGAAAAAGACTTGTGTTTAAACACACGCAAATGCAACTATGCACTCCTAGTCCCACAGACGCTCTCAATTACTACCAAATTCACATATAAATTTGCATCAGACCTTAGCTGGAAGTTGACACATATAAGACAGAACTTCAAGAATGTTTGATCTGAATACATTAGACAAAGAGCTGTAAGATGATCTGGGCATGAGAAGTGAAATTCCAATGCTCTTCCCTTATAGTAATCTAAAAAGACAACTCACAAAATAGTTTATCATGGTAATGAATATGGCAATGCTAATGTAATTGGTCTTGGCGGAATAGATCTGCTACGCTGCTGCTGTTGCAATAGGAAGTACAGAGACTTACTACTGCCAGTACAAAAGGAGATCAAGAAAAAAGGTCAATACCATTTATGTAAAGAACATGTAAACAAGCTGAGGAAGATGGATGGTCACAAGCCATCAAAAAAAATGAGCACACTGATGACTGTTTTTAACTCTGCAAGCAGCAATAATGATCAGTAACACAGACGTAATTTGTACATCTCATTCATAGAATTGTTTAGTCACTCAATCTTCACGAGCAAATTCCATTAGCATCCCTGATCATTTTGAACATAAATTGCATTTTCTACATTAATATATTGTTTCTCATACATGATCAAGCTCTTTGACTATAAATATCTTTAGATGAAATGCATATTTCTTAATAAGAGCAATCCATACACACACACACACTAGGTTGTTATTGGCTCTTTTTGTACATGAGCTATATTTGTTTTTCACTACTTGATTTGACTCGTTGCCTTCTATTATTATCTTAAGGTCAAATGCATATTCTTGCTCTTTACATGTTCCTCCTGCATGACACTGCTTAAGTGTAACTTGCATGCAAACCATATCTGACGCTATCTGACAAACCAAATCTGCCAAAACTTTTGCACAATATTATATTGTTATATATGTATATATATATATATATATATATATATATATATATATATATATATATTAATTATAAGGCACTATTGTAATATAAAGTGATGTTTATTTTATTTTACTTTTACACATCATGGATCTGCACTGTAAAAACTGAACCTGTGCAGTTGTGTCTTTATGGATGTATTTCTATCGGATGCTACCTATAATTCTAATTTTGTTGTTATAACCTAGTTCAATCAAGATTATGTAACATAAAATGAGAGAATGTTATTTCAACTTAAATCCATTAAATTGACCCAACATACAACTTCCAGTAATGCTCAGAACAAACACATTCAAAACATGCACATCTGCTCCATGCTGATTAGTGAATGTGGGTTCAATGAGAAATTATGATTTGAAATTATTAGATATTTTAAATTGCAGCAAAGTGAAAATCACAATGAACAGCGCTACTCTTCAGCACCACTGTAAAAAAAAGTAAAAAAAAAAAAATCACCATCAACATATCTCTCCCACACACTTATTACAATCCAGTCTGACTTTATTTCTTTCATACTCAACTTCTTATTGAGAACTAAGGTTTAGATGTTGATGTTGAAAATAAAGTTTGAAGTCACTATTGTGTTTGATTTAACTGGGCTCTTGATTCTTGAATACTTAACATTAGGTTTTCTCTGATTGCTGCAACTGTGTATTTCTAAGGCACATTTATTATTGCAACAGTTGTGAGAGAAAGTCTGATCAGATCTTGGTTACTCATTGACCTAGTCATCATGTAATAGTCAGACTCACAGGTCATATCAGGAGTCTGGTGTCTGAGAATGTGAGCTGTTAGTCTCATGATGTCACAACAATCAGATATTGTGATTTTTCTCTTTTATCATATAGGAAGTGTTTTGAGCTGTGTCTTTTTGACTTGATCTTTGACAAAGATCAAGAATCAACGCATGAATTTCAACAATGGTGACAATTTTACCTAAATGGAGAAATCAGGTTACATCTACTGACTGTTATTCTTTAATAAAACTTGTTTTTTCAGGATGGTTGAATTCAGATATAATCAGTAATCTTAAATCATTTTTTTTCATTTTAACAAAACCAGTTATTGTAGATGTTACCACATGAAGTACAATTTCTAGTTGAACCAACAAAATATTTTTTTCAGTGTGCATTCAGATGGTTTTATAATAAAAAAATATTTATGACATCTCAGCTTACAACAAATGTGGAAGCAAAATAGCCAAACAAACAAATATTAACACTTTAGTTTAGGGACCAATTCTCACTATCAACTAGGTGCTTATTAGCATGGATATTACTAACATATTGGCTGTTAATTGTAGTTATAAAGCACATATTAATGACTTATTCCTTATGACCATATTTTAGATCCCTTAATCTCTACCCCATACCTAAATTTAACAACTACCATGCTAACTATCATTAAGCAGCAGATAGTAGTTTACTGAGGCAAATGTTGTAGTTAATTGTTAATAGTAAGAACTGGACATTGAAATAGTCCAAACAAACAAACAAATAAAATGAACAACCATATTATCATTGCAAGCAAGACAGTTTTTAGTTCAATTTATATATTTAGCGTCAAAAAAATAAAATAAGAAACAAACAAACAAACAAACAAACAGACAAGCAATTGACCATTATTACTGTAAACTTTTATTTATTTATAAATAAATCGATCAATCTTGGTCGATCAAGCTTGTTTGCGATAATAACAGTCAATTATGTAATCAGTAATAAAAAATAATTAAAGATTAAAAGATAATATTTAAAAAGGACTGCACAACTGCACACTTTGTGCCAGTATTCACTAAGAATGTAATGTAAACAAGAATGTTTACATCTTGCCATGAATGTAAATTAAACAATCAGAATGTCTCCTGCATTTGGTGCTCTGTTGAGAATGTCTTCATGTCATCTCTGTGAGCATACTAAACTTACTCCTGACTGAACTGTGTTTTTGGAATGAATTATGAGTAATCAAGTTTAGGGTATGTTGGTAAGAGTGATGTGAGCTGGCGGTTTTGAACCTTTCAAGAAATGCAGGAGATGTTTGGGCCAGTGGCCACTAGAGGCTGCTAACCATTTAGGGGAACCTGAATTCTGGGATGACATCACACCATTACAGGGAGTTAATCCTGCTTTTCCAAACGGTTTTTGTAGCTTTTTGGTAATATATTATGGGTTAATGATTGAAATGGAGGCCAGGGTAGAGTAAGGGAACATGAATGTGGTTTGTCTTTTGCTGCAGCATGTTCAAAATGAGAAAGATTTGTTTTATTGCAACAGGAAAAAATGGGTGAATAAAAAAAAAATGGATAAAACTAAATATTGTCACCTGTGTTGGATTTCAGAGAGTTGCATGCTCTATTAAATAGTGGGTTAACATCATTAAGGAAGATGATCAACTGTAAGTTGCAGAAAACATACAAACTACATCTGTGCTGAAGCTGTACTTAAAGTGATGTACTTCTGAAAATGCATTATTATTATTAGTTAGGCTTTTTTTTTTCCTTTCTTAATTTGGCACTGAATGGTACTGTGCATATTGATTTCATACATTTAGCCACAGATTTACTTGGCACAGGTGGTGAGTTCTTAACAGTGATTATTTCTCCCTGTGTCTCTCAGGTTGAGAACTTGCAGGAACAGTTAAAAGACAAAGACAAACAGTTGGACAGTTTGGGGGACAGAATGACGTCCCTGCAAGCCGACTCCAGCAACACGGACACAGCTCTCATTACACTGGAAGAGGCTCTCTCTGAGAAGGTGCTGAATATATGTGAGAGAACAAGAAAGAACATCAGTGTGCTCATTAATTTACTGTCAGTTGTAACATCATGAAACATCAGACACCATAAAGCAGGGACGTCAGACTGAGGGCAACTTACTTGCAGGGTTTAGCTACAACACACCTACCTGTAAGGTTTTAGTGATCTGAAAGACCTTTATTAGTTCAGGTGTGTTTAATTAGGGTTGAAGACAAACTTGCAGGAGCAGGATTGGACAGGATTGGACCCGTTCCACGAGACAAATGGTAGCTGGCAGTGGTATTTCCAAATAAATAAATAAATAAATAAATAAAAAAGAAAACAAACAAATTAATAAATAAATTTAATTAATTAATTAATTAATTAAAAAAGTAGTGGTAGTCAACACTACAAAGAACGATTGTCAAACATCAGCCCGAGTGTCATGGATGATAAAGTGCATGCTGTAATCTTTGTGATGCAATCGACCCAAGTTTGAATCCGCCTTTTGCCAAACTCCTTTTCTCCCTTTTCATATCTTATATCACATAGGAAAGGCATTATTTATTTTCAATAAAAATGAAGGGAATAAAGTATCGGGTAGGGTTAGGGTATAGGTGTAGGGAAGGCTTTTATTGTCCCAATAAGGTGGAATCCATTTAATAATTTGTACTAAAATAGTAATTTACACTCTGTTATTATAATGTACTACAATACTGAGGTGCAAATAATTGCCACTATTTGCAATAAGCAAAGAAAATACTATTTTAACATAGTGTAAATCGAATCTGTAGCTATTTGCACTTACTGTAAACAGCATATCACTAAAGAATATACTGCTATTTTCACTTAGTGTGAATAGAATCTAGTTTAGTTAGATTAGTTTAGTTTAATTTATTTTTTGTTATTATTATTATCATAATTATTATTTTGTCTTATTTCTAGCAAAGTAATGTGGAAACCTTTCAGTTTTATTTCCAGTAAAAGCCATCCGTCCATCCATCCATCCATCCATCCATCCATCCATCCATCCATTCATTCATAAATAAAGAAATAAAGAAATATAAACCTTGCTGATGTAACATACAGTATGAACATTATTTTGAAGTATATTTATTTAAAAGTTGACTCCACAAAGCCCAGATTATCTACTGACTATAGAACTGCAGAAATGGCTACTCAAAAAATGACCATTTAGATTGAGGGGCTGTTTACGTAACACAGTTTTCAACTTGTAACAGAAAGCTTTTAATGCGTTTTGGTATTTACAAGACAAAAGCATTTTGGGGACCTGAAAACGATACTGTTATCGTCTCCATGCAAACTACAAAAACACGTTGTTTCATGTTCAGGCTATAGGCATAATACAGCATCGGTGTGAATGGGCATTGTTTTGACAATGTTGTCATCTGTACGCAAAACCTTTCAAAAACGCAAAGGCAAAATGTTACGGTTTTTAGTACATCATTGCAGTGTAAATGTAGCTGTAATTTAAACAATTCCAGATTTCAAACAACCACAAACTTGGAGGAACGGAGCACCATTCTTAACTGCTGCCTTCTTTGTTCTTAACCAGAAGTGGATAAAAGAACAAAACAGAACAATATTTACTGTATGCAAATGACTAACCAATGCTTTCTCTGCAACAGATAGAAGAGGCAGAAATGTATAAGAATGAAAATAAGGAACTGAAAAGCCAGCTTGCCATCCTACAAGAGCGTCTCTCAGAGAAAGAGGTATGTGAGTAGAAATGTCATAGGACACCTAAACTTTCTCTGGTTCCAAAACTTCACAGCAGGCTCATTTCTCAGCAGCTCCCTAAATGTCAACCACAGCCTGTTTATTATAAATATGAAGAAATTCAGCAGCTAACAGAATCCAATGGCTATAAATACAAAGAGAAAACAAGCAAATAAACAGAAACCATGGAAACAAAAATAACTAAGAGGAAGATGAACTAAACACAGTAAATGTGAACACATACAGTATGCCAACAGGAACAAAAAATACTTCAAAGTAAAAGTCCTCAGAAACACAGAATTCAGGTGGACTGTGACAGAGGTAAGACCAGGGACATACAGTCTGAATTATTCTAATTTAAATTTCATCAGACTCTTCTCATAATAAAGGATTATGGCCTGTACTGTAATATGTATTTATTTATTTGCTGCAAATAGCTATTTATAAGGATAATTATTTATTGTTTTTTAGTAAAACTTAATTAGAAAACTTAATTCACAACTGGAACATTGCTGCAACAATGCATGAATGAAAATACATACAAACACACAAACACAAACAAACTCAGAGAAGCTGCATTGCAGTTTGTGTCTCTCAAATATAAGAGCTTGCAAAAAGTAATATCAAGTAACATGAAATCATATACATTTCCGTTTGGGCCTGAGTTACATAAATGCTTTGGTGCACGAGGTTCTAATAGACAAAGTCCCTTTGTGCGCTTAATATTACCTTGAGTAATTCTTAGCTTTGCTTCAGTAATACTCAATTCCAATAGTCTTTGAAAGACAGAGAGTTAAAGAGGGATAGACAGTAAATATACTTTATAGATGTCCTCATCTTCCCTTTGCACAATCTGTCCTTATTGTTCATCATGCAGGGACAATCTGTTAGGCAATCAAAGTTTATGAGAATGTTTTCTTTTATGTTCTTTTGAGCATACAGGCATCGATCAAGGAAAATTATACCTTCTTGCTTTTTGACATGATGCCACGTGTAGTGGCAGTTTCCCAAGAGAAGCAGTCGTAAACAATCCTGAGACTTTACAGCTTTAATAACAGTATCAGCATGCTTGAAGCACTGATTAACAAAATCCAATGAAAATAATCTGCTATAGCCCACAGGCCTCTGCATATTTACTGTACTGGCATTTATTGTTTTGTCACAGTTATGAGTAAGATCATGTTAAAAAAAATCACTAGGTAAAAAAAAATTACTAGGTAAGTCTTACAATGTAGTAATACATTTGCATTTATATAATTGGCAGACAGTATTATCCAAAGCAACGTACAAAAGAGGAACAAAGCAACTTTTTTTTCAAGGAGTCAACAACAGTTGTAATACACAATGCTAACAAGATAAGAAACCAAGCTAGATAAGAGGAGAAATGCAGAAAAGAATTTTGTAAGTGCATTATTTTAACCCTCTGGGGTCAACAAATGCACGAGATTTGTGGCATTTTTCCTGATAACCCATAAAGGAACTTAAACTACTGTGACATATCATGAAAATTTGACTTTTTCCATGTTTAAATGCTATAATCGGGTCCCCAGTGCATCTACCAACCCAGAAAATGTGAGATGGACAACCCAGTAACCCAGTTTTGGTAAGCCTTTTTCTGCAAGCATATGAAAAAGCAAGCGCATCAGATTTCGCTCCACCGGGTGACATGGTAAGGGGATCTTATTATAATATTACCACCCCTTAATCTGCACGTTTCCGCCCGCTGTGCCTTCATTTTGTTTTTGTAAGCGTCAGTGGTGTACCAGTTCTAACACCATGGGAAAAGTTTGAGCATAGCATGCTAACTGTTCTGTCGTTGGCTGCACAGATAAGCAGAGAACACTTTTTAGAGTCCTAGCCTTAGAAGAGACAAGAGAGCAGTGGATTTAATGATTTATTTACTGTATACTATGCAATTAGATATTTTTTCCTCGTTGTGAAGGAACAACAGACGTCACTCATTCAGTGACCAGAGCATATGTTTGTAGCAGTGAATTGAGGTAGGGAGAAGCTGTTCCAGTGGTGGTCCTGAAAGCCAACATTAAAAAAATTACTTTTGATTCTGGCCACAGCTGGGAGACAGTGGAGTGTGATCAGGAGGGTGTGAGATGGATTCTCTTTCACTGATCGAAGACTAGACGTGCTGCTGTTTTCTAGTTTATATGTAGAAATTTAGCTGCGCTGTTTGGTGGGCCCGCCAGTGGGGCATTACAGTAGTCCAGTCTTGAAATTACAAGCACTTGGATGAGTAACTGTGCTCCTTATTCTGACAGAATTCCTTGTTACAATTCCTTGCTACTTGTTACATTGTCTTCTCTCTTATGTGACTTTCCCCCATTCATTTTCAATTACCCCCCAGAAAAGTCACGGCACGCTATGGGGTCTCTGTTAAAAGTTGATGGACTGAGATTGTTGAACAGCGTTACTTTATAAAAACAAGTGACTTTTACACTTTTAATGTCATATTTAGTAAAAATTTGCATTGTTTTATATTTGTAATATTGATTATTTTCTCATCCAATTTTTTGAGAAGACACTGCCTCCCTTGCCTCCTCGGAGGAAACGCCCTTGATCTAGTTGCTGTTGTGTGCAAACTGCACTTTTCAATAAGAAGAACTACTGACAACTCTGTCTGGTCTACAAACTACATTTCACATCCAAACACATGCAAGAACTGATACGTAAAAATAACATGACATCACGCATGAGACTGGGGATCTTGCTTAAGACTGGATTTCTTCCTGTTAGAAATATAATAGAACAATATGAAGGAGAGATGGTTGCTTGCAAAGGCCTTGCACGCTGATGTTTTGTAGATCTATGACTCTATCACCCCCTGAACTTACCCTTTCCCTGTATCATGTTTTCTCATTGGTTTAATGGCATCAATGCCAATAATTTTCAGTCAAAACACATTTCACACTGCAGCACTCTGAGTTGCCAACAGGTACGACTCAGGCATCAATGACTTATCAGCACTTCCCTCGCACTGCTTCTTTGATAACACACACTACACAATTGTGGGTATTTATTGGTGATTTTCTCGTGATTGACAATGGAAGCACCAATTACATCATGTCTGTCTGAATGGCAGACCAATCACAGCTCATTATCAGGAGCCCATTATCTACCTGTATATATATCGATGTGATTCCTGAAACAGCATTCTAAGCATGTTCTTCCTCCATGTAATGTGAGTAGGGAGGCTTGGGGAGATACCTCACTTTGTATCTCCCTCTGAAATCCCCATAAACAATGCCATACCCCTTGTAGAATGAGCCGTGAAGCACTACAGGAATCAACCCTCTGCGGTCGGCGAATGCGCTGGTGTGGTCCCATAGCCATCCTGTTGTCCATTATGCTCTGCAAAAAACAGTTCTGTTCACTCACTGAACACTGAAAATGAATAAGTCCCTTATGAGTGCACCAGTCCTCAAACACACACCATTCAAGATCATATTATGAGCACATCGATATGGCTTTATCACTCTGGATAGTGTTTAAAATGTTCTGGGGAAGCCTTAGGACATTGAAATTCAACACTTCACGGGCCAGACCCATAGATTGACCCACTCTGGTTGGGGATAAAATATCCACTTGTGACAGCAGGTCCCTGCGCCATGGGAATGGTAATGGCTCTTCCTGAAGGAGCTGAACAATCTCTGCTAGCCACAGCCTCCACGGCCAACGAGAGGCTATCAGAAGGTAAAATAGGGTATCCTGTTTTCTCCTACACTGTCTAGGATGGGTAAAATTAGACTAGTGTTAGGAATGCGTAAAGCAACACATTTGGCCACGGGTGTGCTAGCGCATCCACACCCAAAGGTGTTCCACCTTGAAAAAGAAATCTAGGGGACACTTTACCTACAGCGGCCCTACTGTACTGTTATCTCCTGAGATGGAATCAGCAGCTCTAGATATAGTTGATTCTGAGTCACAGATTCATGAGACGAGATGTGAGCATCTGTGTGTCCTGCATCACACACTTCGTGAAGGAGTGCATATCAGATTGTCGTTCAGATAAGCAGATATCCTGAGACATTTGTGTCTCCTTTGAGAACATGTGCTAGCCTTTGAGAACATCTGCTAGAACTTATCAGACCACATCCTTCTGGTGACTAAGGTTTTGGCACTTGAACTTGTGGTGCACTGAACATTGTGTGTTGAGTGGAAGCACAACTGGCCACACAATTTGGAATCAACTTTTTGTCCAAACACCACATCCTCTTTTTTTGCAGGTGGGGGAACAGACATAGCAGACTCGGGAAGGGAAAATCACAGAAAACTGGTGCTCTCTGTTTCTCCCATTGAAAGAGCCAGAGCGACCTCTCACCTGCAATGGTAAGCGAAATTGAATGGCCACAGATGTGCACATGATGAAAGAAGGGATAATCCCAGAATCATTTCATCTCTGCTACACATGCTGGCAAAGTGGGAAGCAGTTGTTTCTCCAGGTGAAGGCGAGAAGGGATCAGGAGTTACTGGCCAAGTAATTTTAAGCTTAGCTGCCACACGCTTGCAAAACTCAACTAAGTCGCAATTGACACTAAGTTGCAACTCTGCATGCTCATGGGCATATACGTTTGGGCTTCAGACAGGATATTGTTATCTTCCTCATCATCCAGTTCATCACTGAGGAGGCGAGCTAACAACTCCGCATCTTCTCTCTTCACCCTTTCATCTTCACCACGTCGCCTTCTGCTAACAGCTGTTGGTTGAAAAGCAGCATAATTTCAGGGGATTCTGAATCCATAATATCCCCCCACGAAGAAAGATCCCACTGGGGAAAGGGTTGATCCCCTTTGCCAGAGAGATTGCAGAAGATGCAGCCACTTGAAGCCTTCTTTCCAAAATCTTGGTCGGCATTCTGTGACAGTGTGCACAAATTTCTGCATCTACCAGTGATTCCACACGCTGTCGGATGTGAGTGAGAGGGGTATTTTAGGCACCAACATGGTCAACTGGTCAGAAACTTAGCTCACCTTGACAGCATGCTATTGAACGTATAGAAAACGCTATAGAAAAACTTATTTGTAACATATTTATGAACTAACAGTGCATCTTAGGTGCTGAGGGAAAGTCTCCATGGGGAAGAGATCAAAATTGCAGTTTCTGGGATCACAGTGATAAATATATATAGGGATGGGGTGGGCCAGCTAATGAGCTGTGATTGGTCTGCCCTTCGGACAGATGTGTTATAAATGGTGCTTCCACAGTCTATCATGTCTGAAGTGCTTCCCATAGTGAGATACCGAGCAATTGTTTGAAAGAGAACTGTCAGCAACCTTAAATCGGGGTTAAAAATACAGACTGTGTGCAAACAGTTTTTTTTCTCAAATCAGATCTTTTTAGGCAGACTGTCTGCATTATTAATTGCTTGGGTTTGGGTTGCTTTTTGTAAGTACGATGCCTGTATGTGATGAGGCTTTCAAAACTGATTTAGCAGAAGTAGAGGTTCACCATTTCCCTTTCCGAATAAGTGTGTGTCAAGTCACGCCCCACAGAGTAGTCATGGCCAAAAAAAGCACTAGTGGATGTGGATGAAAATTCGATTTCATGTTCGATTTTTATTTTTTTGCTATGAGATGGTGTAAAGATAAGATTTCCATCATTTGATGAAAGAGAAAATATGTGTATGTGTTTGAGCTATTATTGTAAAACCCAATAGTTTACCTTACTTAGATATAATTAGTTCCCTATCTGTCGTACACTCCGAGTTGTGTCGAGTAGTGTACGACACTAGGGGTCGCTCTTGGGAGCCCAAACACCTCTGACAGTTTTGAAACAGGCCAATGAAATTGGGTGTGCAGAATTTGCATGGCTGGCCACGCCCCGGACATCCGGGTA
>JAHKKF010480921.1:0-10639 GCA_019740295.1 Labeo calbasu | reverse complement strand
TGTGTTGCTGGATGTAATAATGAACATAGTGGTCGTCATTTACTCCCGACATCTGAGCCGCTGAAGATGCAGTAGATTAGGTTTGTTTGTGAAGGGAACGCACCTCCCGATCTACATATATCAGTCTATGTTCGCGCAAATCATTCATGATCCAGCTTCACTTACAGCACAAGTGAGTATAAGGGTTTTTTTATGAATCTTTGCGATCACCTTTCCTTATAACATGGTAGTTAGGAAGCTTAGCGGCTAAACGCGGCTAAATGCGGCTAATGTAAACAATATCGTCCTTCCACAGAGAGAAGAGAGGGGCGGGTTGAGCAGAGCTCATTTGCATTTAAAAGAAACAACCCCTTAGAATGAGATGATTTTTGCTGAGCTCATTTTGACAAGGTAAAAAGGGTGTTGTTTTACAAAACCATTTGAGAATCAAAGTATATTAGAGACTTTTTATTAAGACCCTAAAGAATCATATCAACTTGTGGAAAATGGGCATCTGATGACCCCTTTAAAAAGATTTTATCAAGTAAATCTTACAACCTATTTTTACTTTCAGTGTCATTTTGAGTTCTGTAATCTGAACATTCTGCTGGGAGGGGCGTGTCTGCTGTGAGACTTCCATGTAAAGAGCCACTGCTCTGATTGGCTAACATCTTTGCATATGAAATTAGCATTACGTGTGGACTCTCTGGAAAACTTTTACTGTGTTTTTACTATAACGGCCACCAAGATGAACTAATCGTGAAAAGAAGTGTTGATTACAGTATTTAAAATATTTAGAACTACCCTGGCTGCAGTGCTCCACTATAGAAATTTAAACAACATTTCAGCATAAGAAACAACATTTATAGCAGGGGCTAGGCCAGAAACTTTAGGTGGGTGGGCTTACATAAAACAGGGTGGGCAAAGTGTAGTGTATGCAAACCACATGTCAGCAAAAAAGTTCAATACATAATACTTCTAAAGCACTGCTTAACATTAATGGTAATTTGAACATTTAATTAATAATGTTATTTTAATACATTATTAAAATTAAAAGTTGTATCTGTTAACATTCATATACCTGAGCGAACACAAATAACAGCAAAGTTGGTATTAACGTTAACATTAATGAATATTGTAACATATGTACTGCTCATTGGTAATGTTAACCAATGCAATAACCAATGTGAACTAAAAGAAGTTTAATGTAAAGCATAACCTCAGTCTGAGACAACAGGCCTGCAGATGATGTCGAAATTAAGTGACTCTGTCAGTGCGCGGTCAAAAGAGTGTACATTTAGCAGTGGAGAAATGTGCGCAGCAGCTGCAAATATGCAGTTTGTTGTTGAGAACAGTATTTAGCACAACATTTATGTGTTTCATTCCACAAAGGACACATCTGTTTAGAGGATCAAACACTGTACTGATGTTAATATGATGTTTCAAACACATTTGGCTGAGGTTTTAAGGATTCTATGAATCCATCATCACCCGCAGGTGGTCGGGTTTTATTTGTAGACAGTCCGGATTCATTGCTAACACTTAGTATCAATTGGGATGTCCAGTATACTTTTTAGAGAATTGACTGATTGATATTTGTTTCAGTATTTTCAAATTCAACTCCACAAACACACGCATTACTATTATGTCCTCACGTAGTATAACATAACATTGTGAGACTAACAGAAACTGACGAATCATCGTTTTAACAAGCATATGGTATACACCTATAGGAAGTGGGAAAACTAAGAAACTGCCTGTGATTGACCCTTCATAAAGACCCGCTCCCCTTCATTACTGTTATTATGTCCGACATATTGTTCTCACATGACACCACACATCATGTTCTCACACAGTAAAAAAATACATTGCTGAGCCAAGGGGAAACTGACAACATAAAAACAGACAAGACAGAGCGGGTTACTTTAGGTATGAGACAAAGTCTCAGCTCAAATTGTGTCATTTTTTAAGAAATTCAAACAATAAATTCCGTTTTGTGGCTCTTTAACGTGTCGTGACAGATCGCTGTAGTGCCTCAGTTCAAGCAGCACATGAACTGATCATCTCTTCCTCTTTACTAGTTATTGCACGAAATAAACATGAATGAACATGAGAAGGCATCTTGTTTCAACCGCAGAAAGACATTAATACACACCATTCTTGAGGCTCAAGGTTATCTACGTTAATCTACTCTCATGTCGGGTTTGTTTGGCAAATAGCAGATTCAGCATTATGATTGGTCAGATTGCCTGTCAATCAAACTCCCTGCAAAGGGTCAATTGACCATGAAAACTTCAGTTATTTTTTTTTAACTAAATATATAGCGTTATAGTGAAATAAGACATTTAACATTATTATCATTTCATAAATTACATGCATTTGAAAAATTATCAACTTCTCATTGGTTGGGCCACAGTTGAAAGTGCCACCTGTAGCTTTGCCACTGATTTATCGAATAGTTTATGTCAGATTTTTCTAGCAAAACCATCGGTTATTTTCATAAAAATAATACAATTTATATACTTTTTAATGTCAAGTGCTCGTCTTGTCTTGCTGTGCCTGAACTGTTTTTTTCCGGTTCATGACAGTTAGGGTATGTCGAAAAACTCCCATCTTATGTTCTCCCTCAACTACGAAATCGTCCTATATCGCTGTTTTACCTTTTTTTTTTTTTTAAGGGTGTTTGATCTTCTTTGCATGTTCACTTGGCAAAGACTGGGTCGGTACTTCTACAGTGATGTAGGATTTTGAAATGAGAAAATACGATTGGAGTTTTTCGACATACAGTAACTGTCTTGAACCAGAATATACAGAGTTCAGGCAGAGATTAAAAAGTATTTAAATTGTATTTTTTAATGAAAATGACCAATCGTTTCGCTAGATAAGATCCTTCTTCCTCGGCTGGGATAGTTTACAACAGCATTTGGGATCATTTGAAGCCGCATCGGGACACCATATCAGTCCATTATACGAAGAAAAATCTTGAAATGTTTTCCTCAAAAAACATAATTTTTTTACGACAGAAGAAAGACATGAACATCTTGGATGATAAGGGGGTGAGTAAATTATCTGTTATTTTTTGTTCCGGAAGTGAACTTCTCCTTTAAATGTGATTTTGGCAAGCTGTTTTTGAGATTTTGCCATTTCCCCATTCAAGTAGATAGATGGTCAACTGATAGTTAATCGAGCTTCACATCACACTTCACCATGTACTGATGTAATGCTTGACCATTGGCTGAAAGCGATAGTTTATAGTTTAAAAATGTTAAAATGTATCTATTTTTCTCACACATGCCTATCATTTTGCTTTAAAAGACAATTATTTATCAGCTGGGGTTGCAAGGATTACTGTTGTGATGTTTTTTAAAGAGTCAACTTTGGGGTCATACATACTTGCATTCTATGGACTAAAATATTTGTTTGGGTTCAAACAAATTCATATACAAAAAGTCATAAACATCTAAATCAGCATAAGGCTGATTAAATGATTTAGAAACAATTGAAAAAATTGAGAATTTAACGTTTTGGGTGGAGTATTCTTTTAAAGGAGTAGTTCACTTCCTGAACAAAAATTTACAGATAATGTACTCACCCCCATGTCATCCGAGATGTTAATTTTTTCTTTTTTCAGTCATAAAGAAATTATGTTTTTTTGAGGAAAACATTTAAGGATTTCTCTCCATATAGTGGACATCTACGGTGCCACTGAGTTTGAACTTCCAAGATGTAGTTTAAATGCAGCTTCAAAGGACTCCAAACGATCCTAGCCGAGGAAGAAGGGTCTTATCTAGCAAAATCGGTTATTTTCTTTAAAAAAAAGGTACAATTTATATACTCCTTAACCGTAAACCTTGTCTTGGTCTAGTCTGTGTGAACAGTTTACTGTTCATGACAGTTAGGGTACGTCGAAAAACTCCCAACTCATTTTCTCCTCCAACTTCAAAATCGTCCTACATCGCTGTTTTACCTTTTTTTGTAAAGCGTGTTTGATCTTCTTTCCATGTTCACTTGTAAACACTGGGTCGGTACTTCTGCAGCACTGTAGGACAATTTTGAAGTTGGAGGAGAAAATGAGATAGATGGGAGTTTTTCGAAATACCCTAACTGTCCTAAACAGTTCCTCGGCTGGGATTGTTTAGAGTCCTTTGAAGCCACATTTAAACTGCATTTTGGAAGTTCAAACTCATGGGCACCATAGATATCCATTATATGGAGAGAAATCGTAAAATGCTTTCCTTAAAAAACAATGTCTTTACGAATGAAGAAAGAAAGACATGAACATCTTGGATGACAAGGGGGTGAGTACATTATCTGTAAACTTTTGTTCTGAAAGTGAACTGCTCATTTAAATATGTAGGATTTTTTGTCTGTTCTATTGTCTAGCAATTGGATTCATATTATACCTCTCCTCGACAATTTGAGGTATCATTCATGTCTACAGCCGAAACGGTGTGGGATGAGCTACATGACAAAGTTGAATACTTAGGGTTAGAGGTTTTTGAGAGCCAGCATATTTTTCGCTCTTCAGTTCCGTCCTCACACTTCAAAGCCGGCTCGTGAAAAATGACGCGCAATGCGCATCTGGAAGGTGACACGCATCCATCAGCGCAGCGCATTAGTCAGCCTAATGCTCGGAGATGAAGGGAAGCTAAGTCACTCACATGACCTCCAGACGGGCCGCCTTGGAGTCGTTGCCGGCCTGAGAGATGACGTCACAGGTATAGTCCCCGATGTCCCCGGACCAGGTTTGACTGATGTGCAAGGAGCCCTCCTGCAGGCTGATACGCCCCCCTCTGGTCTGGCTCACTAACTCCTCATCCTTTTTCCACACGTACCTGCCAAGTGAAGGAGACGAGGAGCGGAAGAGAACTCTATCACAGTCAAGCTGACACAGGGGGAGCGCAGGAAACAGTGCTGGCTCATTACGCTGATATCCAGCATATTAGCGCTGAATTAACTGTACAGCACTACGGATCGCGCTTTGAATCAACTTCAAGGCCTGTGGGCTGACACTTTGAATTAACATTACAATCAAACCGAGTGTGGAGCCCTGGGCGCTGATGTTTAGGAGAGAGGAGGAAGCAGCGCGGCTCGTTTGTCATCACCCACCTCACGGCCACGCGCGGGTCGTGGGTGGCGCCGCACTCCAAAATGGCTGTGGTCCCCTTAATGACACGTCTGTCCATGGGAGGGCTGGATATGGACGTGCGACCTTGGAGCAAACACAACACTGTTAATTCTGCACTAGCTCAACATTTCCAAGAACCAAACGGCTGCGCTTCACTGTTTAACAGCCTCTTCACACGTCAACAGGCGAGTGCGTTTCTTTCCCGCTGAGACAATGCCAGGACTTTACATGCTCTGATCAGTGTGTAATAACAAGTCTGGATGCTGTAGATATCACCTTGCTAAGAAGCTGCTTTTCATGGAACAGCTTATCAGGCTCTGCTCTGACTTTATTTATTTATTTAGGAAAGGAAGTTTGATGTGAATTTGTCTTTGTCCACTAGAAACCCGCACATTTCCACCGAATTAATGGTGGTCAACTGATTTGATTACTATGGATTTTACTCTTTATTTATCAAACTGACTGTTAGATCATTTTTAATGTGATGTTTTAAAGACAATCAGAATGTTTAAATGTGCAGATAAAGCCTGTTCACACAAAGACAAACAATAAGCATTTTAATTCAAATCAACAATTGTTGATGCATGCTATTCAGCCCAAAACAAACATCTGAATGCAATCAATGTGAAAGATTTTTTTTTTCTAATCTCTTTTCCGTCTAAACAAAAAACGCATTGTGCTATGCTTGTTTGTGGACATATGGAAGCTTGTTTCTGCCATGAAATAAACAATACAAAATGTAACTGCAACTTTTTATCTCACAATTCTGACTTTTTTTGCAGTTCCAGAGTTCCTTGCAGAGTTCAAATTTAACAATCATGACTTCATATCTCAGTTCATATCTTTTTTTAAACAAACACCCAATTTTAGGGACGAAAGGATCTGTCTGTATCACAAAATGCATATTTAGCTCAAGTAATAGCTTGGGACATTCCATTCTGTATTTATGCTAATGCATGGAATCACATACTACATTAACAAAATGTATATTTTCCTCACGACATGCATTTCGTTTACAAAATTAGGCAGGTGCAGGCCAGGATTGGCCACTGGGACCACCGGGAGAAAATGATTTAGCCCGCTGCCACACTCATTTTCATTCATTCCTTCCTTCATTTATGGCTATATTAAAAATGGCTAGATATGAATTTGTAATTGCGAGAAGTAAAATCAAAACTGTAAGATAAAAAGTCACGATTACCTTTAAAAGTCTGTGTAAAGGCAATTCAGAGAATTGTTTTCTAAACACATTATAATTGTTATAAATGTATTGGATGACACATTGGAGCCGCTGAGCTTGGGCCATCCACTAACACTATAATAACTAGTGCATTAGTTCAACTGAGATTTACTGTCATCACCGTTAGTTACTATTGCCTACAGTTTGTTAGCTAGCTGTGCCTTTGTCGTAAATGCTGTATTTGACAGTTGAGAGGTGGCAGCGCTCCTGCAAGTGGGCGTGGTCGACAGCAGACACACCTCCAGCATTTGAGAGTAATGAATACTGATTATTTTTTCAAGATTTTGATAACTTATTTTATTTACTTGGAGTTTTTTATCATTCCAATTTGGCTGGGTGGTTAATAACATTTTTCTGTGGTGCGACAAACTCAGAAAACATATTTAATATTGCATTACATGCACTTTAATTGTTTTGAAACTGTGGCAGAAATGGGCTTTCATTGAAATGTCACCTTTTCTCTCTTAAATCGGTGAAAAAGCAAATTAGTTCTGAAAGAAGTTTGAAGGTTAAGTGTGTTTCCCTTACTCCATACGGTGAGTGAGGCGCTGCCGTTGATCGCTCCCTCTGAGTTAGCAGCATAACAGGTGTACATCCCCGTGTCCTGCAGCACCACCGGTTGAATCTGCAGACCGCCAGACTCCAGCAGGGTGAAACGTGGAATCTGCACCGAACCGCTGGCAAGGATCTGAGCATCTGATGTGCATACATATGCAAACAAACACAAACACACACACACACATCAGTTAGCTCAATACCTCGTCTCTGCTTCCATATAAGGAATTAATAGAACATCACTATGCATGCTGTCGGAGTTGGGGATGATTTTATTACAAGCTTAAAGTTTTCCCAGAGGAAAATCCTCCTGAAACCTCCTGCAGAGCTCTCTACCTTGTTAGGGCCCGCTATTATATATGCCGCTTCATAATTGGGAATGCTAAGGAAACGACTTCATGAATATAGCCAAAACAGTAGAATATAATGGAAGTTTTTTTGTTACTCTTGCATGAAATTATCTTTTGTGTTGCCAATCGGCTGCAACAAAGACGTCTTAATGGCTTCCTGTGAAGCACAA
Organism: Labeo calbasu; assembly: GCA_019740295.1. Classification (NCBI taxonomy): domain Eukaryota; kingdom Metazoa; phylum Chordata; class Actinopteri; order Cypriniformes; family Cyprinidae; genus Labeo; species Labeo calbasu. Next base: position 3,217 of record JAHKKF010480921.1, on the reverse strand, counting down.
AACACACAACCTCATACATCAATTTATGCCTCTGCCGCAGTAACAAAGCAGCGAGGATGCCTACGATCTGGCTGTAATCAGTAAAATATAGCACTAGTACACATAACAAAACAGCAGGGCCGAGATGGACTCATGTTAATACTGACATTACATCTGCACATTGATTCTCTGTTTCAAAACCTAGCTAACTGCCTGCCGAGACAATGTTTTAGTGCCACATAGATGGTCTCAATGCGAAGAATGTTCCAAAAAAGTAGTCATTTTAATTATGTTCCCTTCTAATAAATCTAATTTTGACAAAATTCTAAAACAGAACTAAATGTATCCTTAAAGGGACAGTACACCCAAAAAATGAAAAGTCTGTCTTTAATTACTCACTCTCATTTCGTTCCAAACATGTAAGACCTCTGTTTATCTTCGGAACACAAATTAAGATATTTCTGATGAAATCCGAGAGCTTTCTGACCTTGCGTAAACAGCAACACAACTGCCACATTCAAGGCCTCAACTGTGAAACATGTATCCCCTACATAGGTAGCGTGTGGAGTTTCTACCTATGTAGATGGCTGCAAATAGTTTGGATCCAAGAGTGAATAGTTAAAATGCTCCAATTGTAGGAAGTAGGCAAGAAGGCAAGTAGGTTTTGGAACAGAGCTCAGATGTGATTTAGTCTGCTAAAATCAAACAACACTTTGCACTAGCATTACCTCTCTTCCAGATGATGGCAGGTTTAGGTGCCCCAGATACCTGACAGGTGAACGAGGCCACCGCTCCGTCTGTGACAGTGATGTCGACCGGCTCTGCGGTGAAGGCCGGAGCCATACCTGCAAAACACACAGTCAGAGTTTTTAATCAGGACGAGAATACGCCACATCCGTCCAGCGGCCCCTCATTCACGCTTAATGCAGTCCGCCCACACACCCCCACAGAAACACACACATTATTACAAGAGGCCAAACACCAGCCAGTAAATTATATTAAAATAACGTTACGTCCATCAAAACACTACTGATGCTTTTTATTGCGACGCGGGACATGTCTGCAAATTTGTGTTTCAAATCGGAGACGGTAAACAACTAGCATGAATCTAATTATACTGTTCTGATTGGGTGCCCAATGTGGCATTGTGAGGTTGCTAGGTCATTTTTAATAGGCAGAGATGTGTAAATGAACAGGTTTTTCCATTTGGAAAAGTAAAGCATATTGCTGTTTGAGAGCAAAAGATCACTGTTTGGATGCATTGTTGAATATGTGCCATATTCATTTAGAGACAGAAATTTAAAACCCATTACAGCTTGCTTTCCAATTGCTTTACATCATTTTTATCACATGAATACTGATAGCACGGTAGGGCTGGGCAGTATAACCAAAATTTTATATTATGCTCTGAGTAATTATTTTTTCTTATCACAGTAACAGTATATAATCATCATTTTTTTCTGACTGACCAATATTTCTATATTTTCTAATATTTCTACTAATACAGATACAGATTATTGCAACCAAGGCTCACTGGAAAAAATGTGATAAACGAGAAAAGATGTAGTTTTAACGAGAAAACTTCCCGTAATTATGAGAAAAGATATTCGTTTTAACAAGATAATTATGCCGTTTTAACGAGAAAACATCTCCTTATTACGCGAAAAATGTTGTTTTAACTAGATAATTGTCGTTTTAATGAGAAAACATCTCGTTTTAACAAGATAATTATTTTAACAAGATAATTGTTTTAACAACATAACATCTAGTTATTATGAGAAAAACTGTCGTTTTAACGAGAAAACATCTCGTTATTACGAGAAAAATGTCATTTTAACAGGATAATTACGCCGTTTTAACAAAACATCTTGTTATTAAGAGAAAAATTTCATTAACAAGATAATTATGTTGTTTTAACGACATATCTCGTTTTTACGAGGAAAGATGTTTTAACGAGAAAACACCTCATTATTTCGAGAAAAATGCTGTTTTAACAAGATAATTGTTGTTTTAACAAGAAAACATCGTTATTACGAGAAAAGATGTAATTTTAAAGAGAAAATGTTGTATAACAACATATCTCGTTTTTACCAGAAAAGATGTCGTTTTAACAAGAAAACATTGTTATTTTGAGAAAAATGTTTTAACGAGATAATTGTTGTTTTAACGAGAAAACACCTCATTATTTCGAGAAAAGATGTCGTTTTAACGAGAAAACATCTTATTACCAGAAAAAATGTTGTTTTAACAAGATAATTATGTTGTTGAAAAAACATAACATCTCGTTTTTACAAGGAAAGATGTTTAACGAGAAAACATCACGATATTTCGAGAAAAATGTTTTAACGAGATAATTGTTGTTTTAACGAGAAAACATCCCGTTATTATGAGAAAAATTACGCTTCCACTAGATAATTGTCGTTTTAATGAGAAAATATCTCGTTATTATGAGAAAAATGTTGTTTTAACAAGATAATTATGTTGTTATAACGAGAAAACACCTCATTATTACAAGAAAAGATGCTGTTTTAACGAGATAACATCTCGTTTTTACGAGAAAAGACGTCATTTTAACAAGATAATTATGTTGTTTTAACAAAATAACATTTAGTTATTATGAGAAAAATTATGTCATTTTAACGGGGAAACATCTCGTTATTGCGAGAAAAATGACGTTTTAACAAGATAATAATGTCATTTTAATGAGAAAACGTCTTATTATTACGAGAAAAGATGTTTTATCAAGATAATTATATCGTTGTAATGAGAAAAATTTCATTTTAACAAGATAATTATGTTGTTTTAACAACATAACATTTCGTTTTTATGAGAAAAGATGTCGTTTTAACGAGAAAACATCTTGTTATTTTAGATAATTATGTTATTATGTAATTTATCTTTTACAGTTTTTCTCAGTCGTTTTGGTGCATTTCTCAAATCTGAAATGAAATTCTCAAAACAACTTTTTCAACCTCCACATCATTTAGTCACTTGTGCACATCATAATAGCAGTTTCTCATTCTTTTGAACAAGTTGCAATTGCTTTGGTACATTCATGCAATTAATTATGTACATTTGTCTGCGTTTTCCTGCATTATCAGTTGCTAGTGTCATGTTGCTCAAAATGTATTTTATAGTTTTCTGTGCAATAGTCTTACCCCTCAAAACATCTAGTCATTAGTTCATCGTATAAGTCATTAAATGCAAAATGGTTGATATAGTTGTCATAAACTGTCAA